>VDFB02203454.1:0-16180 GCA_007258455.2 Sequoia sempervirens
ATCTTGGCCGTCCATTTCCCCTAGGAATTCTCAAAATTCCTATAAATACCCCCTCTTTTCTCTCATTTTGAGAGAGATCATTTTGCTAGCCCAAACTCTTGCAATTTTGTTTCTCAAGCCTATGCTTAGCCATTTTCATGATTTTATCCACTTGCACTCATCCTCACAACATCACTTAGCTTGCATCTTGTGCCATCTAAGGAGCATACACATCAAAGATTGAAGGACCAACCAAAGGATCGATTCGACACAAGGTATAGAGTTCCATTTTGTTGCTTTATCTTGTATTGTTTCCAACTTAGGCCAATCTTGAGGTGTAGGTTGTTTGGTGTTTATTTGCACTTTTTACTTGCTGCTCATTTCTAATGCTCACATTTGATGCATCCTTAGTATTGCATGATGCATCCCAGGTTCTTGATGCATCCCTTGAGGAGCCCCTCAAATCTATTGTTGAAGAATGGGAGGGAGTAATATGGGGGTACCCCCTTTCCTATCATTGTTGGCCGGGTGGGGTTCATCGAGGAGCGAGGATCTCTGTCTCTACATCCACGGGATCGAGTTCCACCCAGTCGCTTCGGATCTCCCCCTCGAATCATGGGATTTCAACCGGAATCATGGGCGTGGACTAGCGGTTAGCTCATGCCACTGTCGGCCGTATCTGTACCTGTGCCCCGGGACCCGAACCAACCCTGAAAACTCTGACCCGTTTCTTCCACTGGGTCCTTTCCTCCTATGTGGCTAGAAGCTTCAACGAGTGCTTCATGGATCGAACCGCCCTACCCTATCCTTGTCCGCGGGGCCGCGAAGCCCTCTGCATCTATTATTCCAAATCGGGGTCTCAATCTCGAATTGTGAGCTATGCATGAGATGATGTGGCGCATCATATACCTGAATCAGTACCGGCCCCCCGCTATTCTCGTGCCTAGTGCGGTTGCCTCCGCCCCCGGGGTGGGTGGGAATCATAGGGTTCCCGGGCGAAGCGGATCCGTTTCTCTTCAACCAGCTTCGATCGATTGGTTCAGGTGCTCCCCCCTGGTCAACTAGGTCCACTGTAGATATCATAGGATGAATATGGACATATGGATACAGATGGATAGCACCCGATCCCTAATCGGATATGGATCAACAGGTTCGACCGGATCGACTTAACCTGGATCAATAGGAACTGGATCGACCACTAAGCTATTCACCTTTCAATTCGCACATTCCTAGTGTGGTTGGTATCGCCATCAATCCTCGTTGGGTGCTCCGTCTCGGTTCCGCTTCGGTATTGAATGATGCCAATCGATTCCACAAAACCCCACTATCCTAAGGCGAATGGGTCGGTCCCGAACCCAACTTAGCGACCTCACCCCACCACCCTTTATAGTTGTTGCAGTATGGTCGGTCCATCCTATCTCACCCACCTTGATCTTTATCGAGGGTTGGGTGGGAATAGTAGGGAGCCTAGGTAGGTTTAATGACTTGACTCTTGCCTACCCTTTGGGACTGACCATATATGCCTTGTACCCAGAGCCCCACAGAGGGCCCTTTAAGGACCAGTAGTTCATCTTTTCATGGAGATATGGAGGCCCTTCAAGGTGGGTGGGTGGTAATAGGGTTGGCCCCTAGGAGGGAGATTAAGTTGAAACCTCTTCTCTTTTCATCCCTAGGTCATTGGTCGGGTTAGCCTAATCAATGGATCAATCGACCAATCAAAGCAACCAAGTTATTCAATTATCCCCTTCTCGCTGCTTCTGGTATGGAGAAGACACCCTAGTCATCGTTTAGGAGCTTTATTGGCGAGGGGGAATCAAGAACATTTCAATCTTAACTCCAAGCCCTAAGTTTCTTGGCCTTCCCTAAGCCTCTTGGAAAGGGATCACCCAACATCGCCAATGTCGATCCGCGGTACCCAACTAATCGAGGAGAGAAAGGAAAGTAGGAGCGATTACTATTGCCCCCCAACTATCTCAACTATAATCCCGGGTGGGGGGCCCCTACTATTCTATGGCTAGTGGGTGGGTGGGATAAGTAGTGGAGGTATATTATGGTAAGGTGCCCCGAACTTAGGTGGATATAGGTAGTTGGGGTCCACCCGGGTGGGGGGGGGAATTCTAGCTAAAATTCCCGGGTGCTTGGCCCCTACTATTCTATGGCCCCTACTATTCTAAGGCCGGGACGAACGAATGAGATAGCTGGGTGCATAGGGGTAGGTAGGTAGTTTGATTGATCCGAGTTGAACCGCCCAGTGATTAAGGAGGGCCAACTCCAGCTTGCTCTCAGTTAAGTGCCTCTCCGGCGAGAACAGTCGAGCGAAGGGGTGCCTAAAGAAACTACAGGGGGTTTAGAAGTGGGCCCCTACTATTCTACGGGTGAGCTATTTCCTTCCTCTCCGGTTTATGGGGGGTAAGGCTCAGGCTTTGAAAGCTTGATCCGAATAATTGATTGATAGCTTGATTCCCATGGACCTGAGAACGAGTTGATATGACGTAAATAAGAGTTCAGTCGTCGAGTAGAGTCGATTGGCCCTATCTATTCTATGGGCGAGAACCGATGGAGGGGATAAAAGGTTTCATTCATGAGGGAAGGTTGGGTGGGGGGGCCCCTACAATTCTATGGTAGGGGTGGCTGAGGGGTAGTGATATTACATACGTATTAACGGATGGTGGAGAGGGATTAAATCCAATCCTTTACAGTCGAGCTAAGATCGGCTCAATGCCCACCTATCTTTCTTTCTTGCATGGCCAGAATGAAACAATCAATTACGAACAAAAGGACGGAGAAGGCGAAACCTTCCCCTTCATGCATCCAAGCTCCTAGTTACCACTTCCCACCTCATTGATACAATTAATGATAATAATTAGAAGAATAACTCTATAGAATCTATACTCTACTACAGGTCGGGCCCTAACTGATACCAACTCGAGTAAGGTCAAGGTCAAGGTCGAGGCCCTGAACGCCGCGGGGGTGATTTCGGGTGACCCCACTCCACTATTATTGGCCCTACGGAACAGAACAGAACTCCTATAGCAGCAGTTATATCTATATATATATCTATATCTCTCCAGTTCCAGTTGTCGAGTTGGCCCTGAATTACAGAACATTAATCCAATCTGCCTAAAGAAACAATAGGTGGTTGCTTGGAATAGAAGCTATAACAGGGACTCAATGAAGCTGACCTCATTTGTATTCATATGAGATGGGGTATCACTTCCATAGTAATTATATCCCGGTGGTACCTCTAGGAGCCTTCTATGAGTACCCCACCCACCCTCTATAGTAGTGGTCACAATTCCTTACAACGCCTTTGTATTACCCTTGTACCTATCATGTTCTTGTTCCTTCCTCTAATTTTGTTTCTAGGGTTTCGATCCCGTCTCGAGCTGGAAGAGATGCTGCTTTCTTTGATACTGGGCGATCAACTGCCTATGCCCCCATAGAATTGTAGGGGCTCGGTAAACAAGTTCAATTTATGCTCCCACCACCCTAGTTTCTGTCTTCGCTGGTGGATATGGGTAAGTGAGATTAGCTGCTTCTTCGACTAGCTGTGATGCTGCGAGAAGAACAGCTGTTTCAACAGGTGCTTCATATTGGTAAAATGCTTATGTAGGCGCAGGTGAATCAGTACCATTAAAGGCAGAGGTCACACCTATTGCAGTTGAACCAGTTTCTCCACCACTAACATCTTAGCCAGCACCTGAGCAAGCACCCCCATCACCAGCGGTTAGAGATCGAGTTAACTCGGTTCCAGGTAAAGCAGATCCCTTTAAAATAGTAGGGCCAGGCGTGGCCGGCGGGCCCATTGAAGGAACAGCACCAGTCAAGCTCAGCGTAGCTTCATGTTTTCTAGCCTACCTATAATGCATCTGTTTCCTATGATGCCTATGCTAGTGGATCTGCTCCTATTGGCTTTGCATATAGAATAGGAATAGGCTCAGGGAATGGGTCTTAAACCGTACGACCTGTCACGCTATAACCTATACTGATCCACCATAGTTGGTCCTTGGATCGTTCTCCAGTTTGTTTCGTACGAGCAACATCAAAGCCATAAGCAGATATGGATCCAGGTGCAGTTGATCCTATTAGCGATTTAGTTGACTAAGTTCAAGCAACAGTTACTTTCCCGAACGAACAGAGATAGGGAAAGGGCTAACCTCTCGATGCAGATCATCCAGGGGTTTATGAAGAGCGAGATACAGATGTAGATACAGATCTGGTTGGTTGAAGTTCCAATGCCAATTCGAGAGTAAGCCCCAGGTTAAGTCGATCCACCCGTAGCAATAGATCCAGATGGAAATCCTCCATGTCTAAATGTATATCCCGGGGTTAAAGAACTAGCTTCCCTACTGATAAATCACTGCCATTAGCATAGATCTATAGATGGCTACTCCGGGGACTAACCTTTTGTGCATAGCGATCCCCCTACAATTCTATGGGGGCCACTCGTCGAATGGAACCTTACTTTTTGTTCATATTGCCCCAAGACTAGAAGCGATCTGTCCACTTGTTCAGCGGGTGTAAGATGCGAATCAATAGGGTTATGTATATAGAGAGGACCTTGCCCGGCGGGGCGTTTTGTTTTCTGGGTTCAGTCATTTACCTAGCGCTACCTACGAGGCTTCGCTTCGATCGGACAAATTCTTAGATAGTCTATATCTCCGGGGCTCAACTCAGCAGCCCTCGATTCTGTCATGTTTTCTGGGTGGACGAATAACTCAACCCTAAAGAAAGGCGGGCACGGCGATGCGGACCCTAACCCAAGCAATCCATGGGTTCTAAACGGTATCGCAATCCATAGGTCACCTTTCTCTGTCCTCCCAATACCCCATAGAAGTGCCGGGGACGGGAAAGGACCCTTTGCACCCGTGCTCGTAAAGAATGCTCGTATCTATTGGGTCAGGTGCTGCACCCGCACAACCTAGCACTACGGTCGTCTATATCTCCCGGTGAACATTGCTATATGTTATAGAGGTGGTGGCAGCTAGTCATGATCTTGACTTTCCCACCTGGCTAACTTAACCAGAATCGAAGGGTTCGGGCAACTATATAAAAGAAGGGCAAATCGACCGCCTTTCATTCTAAGCCTACCTTTTCTGAATAAAGAGATGCCTAAGAAACAGCGAGGATATGGGGCTTCCAAATTGAGTTGGATTTGAGCCTCTGGATGAATGGATTGGGGCGGAGAGAGATAGAAGGGCGGTGGGGGCATCTTGATGCTTCAGAGTGGGTTCTATTTCGTACACGGATCGATCCTTTCCAAGCGTTTCTCACTGGGACCGCTCCTCGGTATCAGATATGGGATGTTTATATCCATCCATAGGACCCGAATGACCCGGAAAACATTTCTTTATCCCCCCCCCTATATATAATTTATAATTTGAGTGATGAGTTTATTTCGAAATTCCACCACGCTGGATTGGAGGGGGAACGCCTAACATGAGTTTTAGAACCCGCCCTTATTATTTCTTGAACGAGAGATTACTCTGCTCCACCAGGAGATCGTATCACTTAGGACCGAACTTCAGGGTTGTTTCAATCGATGGTAGATCGGGCACGGGACCACAAAATCCTTTTTCTTCTCCGGCTCGCTTAGAAAAACAAACTCTCCCTATCAACAGAACATGCACTCGCTCTCGGGGTGGGTGGGAGGCTATAGTTAGGCGCCCATCCCGACCAACCTTCTGGATTCCCTTTCCCTCCTATCGATTCATACGAGTCAATGCGATAAACGGGGGCTAAATGACATCTATTGCGAAAGGGGGGAGGCGTTTCGCCGGTCACAAAGAACTAATCGACTCAGTATTGCCGGACGCCGGATGAACGAACTCGGCAGATCCATCTTCTTTCTGCATTAACGAATATGATCCCCGGAACGGTTACGGCGAGATGTCGCTATAGCCACTAGACAAATGTCGACCTTGTTGAGAATACCCCTAGAGCGATTCAATCCAGCCACGTCTGGGTTGTTGCCAGATCACTTGACCGTATCTATATCTAATAGACTCGACTCGTATAAATATATTCGGTTGATCGATGGGTTGAAAGATCTATCCCTCGACAACCTGGAAAGTTGAGTGCCCCCTAGCGAGTCAACCGGGTCTCGCTCCTAAAAGCTAGAAACAACTTTTTGATACGTCGAGAAAGGAGAAGTTGCCCAATCAATAGGTCGATCTCCTGTTCATGCACAATTAATATTATTCAATGGAAATAAGTTGCTTGAAAGCCCAACTTTAATGCTTGCTGGAAATTTTGGAGAGCAGGTTATACTAGCGAGCTGATTCCTTAGAATAGTAGGGGCCATTAGAAAACTATATTAGCAACCGGGGCTCAATTTCTTAACCCATTATTCCTTGAAAGTCGTTTCAGAGGCAACACCAGCATATTTCCCTCAATGAGCTTGCTGGTTCTCCACTCCTCTCCCAACACGAGAGCTCCGCTTTACCCATTGAGAAATGGTTCTTCAATCACTTCCAGTAATGCCAGTTATAAGGAGCATGACGAGCAAAGGGTCCAGAGAAACTCTGACTACCCGTTACTAGCCACTTTCTCTAAGTGCCCCTACTATTCTATGGGGGTGACCTCTCCTAGCTCTATATTATTGCCAGGGGTTGACATCTCAAACTCGACCTCGACTTCAGGGGTTCCCCACTATGACAAGCAGGATTGGAGGCTACGAATGAATGCAACCACCAAAATCACTCGAGTTGGACCCATAAAGTGCCTGTTCCGGCAATCGTAGTAGCTAAAACGTTGCTCCTTTAGTCAATTCTTTCTTGTCTTGGTCATAGGCGGCTTTGATAGCGCGATAAATCCCTACGGGCAAGAGACAAAAGAGGAAGGGTGGCTGTCGCCTACACTTTTCACCCCTAACCCTCCCCCATAGCATTTATGTTCCTCATGTCGTGATTCCACAATCAATACATTTGTCCCTACATGTAGTGAAGATGGGATGGGGATTGAATTCGACGGTATCCCTCCATGAACCTCTGTTATTCCCCTCTAGCGCGATCATTATTGAAATGTACGATGGCGGTCTCATGGCATGAGTGTGGGTTTAATCGCTCTGTGCCTTGGAAATGGAAATATTTGATAGGGAAAACTTCTGTCTGGTGCTTCTATTTTCTCCGTATACACAAGAGAAGAAGAAGACGTTATCAGTCCCAGTGGCGGAGGCACCAGAGCTTGCAAGAGCACAGTAAGCAAAGCCATAGGCAAAGGCAGGAGCCATACCGACCATTCGTTCGAAAGATCCAGTCCCCTCAGCATCTCTTCTAGTTCCAGTCCCAGATCCGGTTTCAGTTCCAGCCATTGACCCGGTTCTCATTTTATGCGCATATCTCCCTCGCTTCGGTTAATAGCTCTTGGTCGAAGGTTCCCCGTCACTGAGAAAATGAAAGGTTTAACTTGCGTAAATGTGAGTGGGCGGGTAGCGGTCAACACCTGGAAAGATCCGGCAGCTCTGCTAATCTCAGGACCTTCCCAATAGCGTATAGTTCTACGTAGCTAACAGAAGAATTCGTCGTTATGGAGATTCTATAGTTTAATACCCCGCAGAAGCATATGCCCTACAATTCTATGGGCGAGCAGATTCAGTGCCTATTATTTCTTTTGTTTACCTGAAGCCCGTTGATTAGATTGATTCAGTTGATCCACCAGTAGCAGACCCAAATGCAATTTGTTTTCCGGATCGAAATGCATTCCATTCAGCACCTCGCCCAACATCCCTTCCATATCGAGACCGAGATCCACCAGTAGCGGAATCACTAGGAACAGAACGAAACAGTATCCATTTAAGTAGCTTAAACACCAGCTGATTGAGATCGAGAGCCTATAGATCCATATCCCATAGCAGATTCCCCAGTTTACTACCTGGTAAGAATTGAGAGGAAAAGTCCAGTAGAAGAGAATTAAAAGGCAACAAATCCCATTGATTCACCACGAAAAGTTGTGTTTGATTAATCAAAGCAAAGATTGGAGGCTAGAGAGTAAGATCCATAGCGAGGGTTGGAGATTGAGGCTGAATGCTTGGATCCATCGATGAAATGGTTGGATCAAGAGTTTTCACGGTCTACTGGGTAGACTAAATTTCCAGGCTCTGCAACTATAGGTGCCGTCGCTCTATCCCCGAGAGGTGCTACCTTAGGCGCTAAAGAAGCCTTGACCTATATTGCCGGTGCATTCACTAGTTATGATTCAACTCGGTTAGCTGGCTCGGGATCAACAGAATAGACCGAAGCCAACTGCTGAAGCTTTCACTTGGTCAACTAAAGATACGAAAGGTATGCAAGGCAAAGCGTGGGGAAAGTACACTTCTTTGGTGAATCAAATGAAACTATGGGTGATGCCCTTGGTTATTACTATAAAACTAGAAGGGATGCAGGAACAAGCGCTCGAACAAGCTATCAATCCGGAATTGGTCCATTCACTGGCGGGAATTCAATCTCCATTTCGCTCTGGTACTTAAGCGCTTTGGTGCTTTTGGTTCTAGGTAAACAAGTACTGGATCCTTCGCTGGTTATGGGTCAATAGATTCAACTGCATAGCGAGGTGGCTATGGCTCTGGATTTTGATCTGCTTCTTAAACTCGGTCAATTGAATCTGAAGCTATAACTGTCTCGGATGCTGCTTAAACTACTGCTTTTGCTTATTAAACCACTTATGTTTCTTCAATTGGACCAGACGATCCGGGCCGAACCAATGCATTTGATGATCTACAAACATATATATAGATCCCTTCTTTTTCTGCCTACGCTTCTGTTACTGCCTTCTATACCCCTGCGTTTCTTGGCGCTACTACCTTTGTTTCCTTTGCAACGGGGTCTCGATCTTCTACAAATGAATCTCGATATCGATCGCGAACCCTTTAGAATAGTAGGGGGGATGCTTCAGGCGAAGCACGCATAGGGTGGGGCAGGACAGCAATCTGATAAGGGCAGTGGGCACGGGAAAAGGAGGGTGCTAGGGCAAGGTGGGGAAGGCAGGACAGACGGATCATCTAGCAAACAGGGATCAGATCGAAACAACAAATAATCATGGGTGAAATCGGGTCGATTACGAAGTCAATACGTGATTCGAAGTCCAACTATAGCAATGTAAGTAGCACACCTTAAGGGGTCAAGCTCAGGATGGGAATGAAGAGAGTAGATCCATCAATACCAATTTCAGTAGCATCAGCACCGACAAAGGCAGTAGTAGCGGCATGGCTAAAAGAGCCAATTCCAATTGATCCAGTTGATCGTCTCAGACCAGTACCCATTGAAGCAGAGCCAGTTTCATTAGTAACAAAGGCGGCAGAGGCATTAGCAGCTTCACCCATTGATTCAGTAGACCTAGCATTCCGACCAGATTGATACCCCGATTCTGTTGATCGAGCTTATTAACTTGAGGGCCTAGTTTCATATCCAATTTCAATTTATCCCTTATTTTGCTAAGGCTGATACCATGGCAGCCCCAATATAAAATCATGCTTGGAGGAGGGGCTAGTAGGCTAATGCCCCACAGATTATATGGAGCTCCACTCACCCCTACTATTCTTCTAAAGGTGGGATAGCCCTACCCATACTATTATAAAGGGATCATTAGCTAGATTCTATATGCATGTATACAAAATGGTGAGAGTGCAGGAGGTATGGTAGAAAGTCTAACATTCTTTCTTTCCTACTTGAGAAAAGTTGGTATGGATAAGGTTACCCTGGTATGGATAAGGTTACCAAAATGTAACTCAGGCAAGAATATTTTGTTTCACCTGGTAGCATGGGAGGACAAGCTTCAACTATTGTTCTTCGGGCCAATGGGATGCCCCTACTATTCTATGGGCCCCTACTATTTTAAGGGGGATACAACATTGGATGCAACTTTCTCGAACTTATCACCATGTCCCATGTGAAATGAAGGTAGGCTTCTCTTTCAACCTAGGATGCACCTCTGCATGCACGGTAGGCTAATTAATGAAGGTAGGCTTAAGGGATGCACCTTCTTTCTCATTAACAACTTAAACTTGGGAATAGCTCAAGGAGGTAGGGAGATCCCCTACTATTCTAAGGGGGGAGTTCTAGTCGATGGAAACTCTATTAGCAGCAGTAGCCATGGATGACACAAGTTTGAGTGGCAACCACTAACTAGTAGCTGATCTAGTTGATTAAGCCCCACCAGTAGGAGCAGAGGTAAAGGCAGGAGAGACTAGAGCAACCATTGTGGAATGATACCATCCTTCACCCCCAGTGTGGGAAGGTGATCAAGGACCCTACTCAAAACCACCCCATAGGAATGGTAGCTAATTAGAAACTTGAAATGGTAGCTGATTAGAAACTTGACTCCATCGGTTATGCGCTATTATGAAACCACCCTGGTAGTTGATTAGAAACCTGACTCCACCAGTTAGGCCCTATCATGAGAGCAATGAAAGTGAAGGATCCAGAGAAAGAAGTCCCATTATTCTATAGGAAACTGTGGATGAGGGGAGGAAACTCCATCCCATCCAAATCAATCAATGAGAAAGGAAGGCAAGTTGTTCTTCTAAGGGTGTATTAGCTGGATTGACTAGATTCTTGAGCTCATGCTATTGCCCATAGAATAGTAGGGGGATAGGGAAGGTTGGTTCTGGATACTACCTCCTTGAAGGAAAGACAGTAATTTCCCATGCTTTCATTTTATCTAGTCCTACATTCTAAGCATCTGACAAGGCCACTTAGTTTCATTTGCCAGTTTCGCTGAGTCTTCCCTTCAACTATGATAGTAGGGGGGCTATTCCCTTCCAACTATGATAGTAGGGGGCCTATTCTTTATGGCCTTTCATGACCACCATAGAATAGTAGGGCTCTATGTAACATTGAATAGAGGCCCAATGAATCTACCTAAGGTGAGGGTAAGCTTCCTAATCTAGGCAAGAGAGATGAAGTTAGGGTCAGGAGGAAAGAGAGATTTTACTTTCATCTGACTATCCTTTCTTTAGCTAGACTGGATTCCTACACCCATGA
Organism: Sequoia sempervirens; assembly: GCA_007258455.2. Classification (NCBI taxonomy): domain Eukaryota; kingdom Viridiplantae; phylum Streptophyta; class Pinopsida; order Cupressales; family Cupressaceae; genus Sequoia; species Sequoia sempervirens. Next base: position 10,959 of record VDFB02203454.1, read on the forward strand.
TAATTCTAATTTGTTTCTATCTAGAAGGAAGGTAGTAGAAAGCTCAAGTTACCTGGATCCTTCATTGGATTGTTGGGGGTGACCTTCCCACACCCTATAACTCCTCTTGCCTAGAGGTGGGGGAAGGCCCCAGGTGATGAAGTCTTGTAGAACCCTGAGTTCAGAGCCTTAACTAGAGGTGAGGGATGAAGTAGCTAGTTTAGAGAAAGTAGTTTATGGAGGAAGGAAGATATCAAATAGAAAGTCTTCAGTTCAGGTCATTACAGTAGGGCAGTTTTCTAGCCCATCTCCAAGTCTCAGGTGGGAGGGCCCCCCACCCACCCTCTATAGTAGCTAGGTTGTCAAGTCAATCCATCTAGAGGGTGCTCCATCCTCCACCTCCATAGGCTCTAAAGTTCCTGCTAACATAACTAGTAACTATAATGAGGAGGGAAATTGCCCCAGGGAATATGGCTATCCGGTCAACAACTACCAATACAGAAGACTCAACCGGGGGTGTATTTGGGGGTAAGGATGGGCAACCTCACCCATGGTGCAACAAAAATAGTAGGGGTGGGCTTCTCTACGTGATAGCCTAATAGGCAGTAGAAAATTCCCATAGAATTTTGAGGTTGTCCCTAGATGGGAGAATTAACACTAGCCCAATGAGTTCAATTGGGGGGGTGGGTGGGAGATAGTTCCCTCCCTCCTGCAGGGACCCATACAACTAATTTCCTAGGAAGGGTAGTCAGTCCTTCATTGGATTCCATCTCACTAGCCAACCCTAAAATTCTATGGATGAGTTAAAGAGGAAGTCACGAGTTCAACTAACGAATGGGAGGAGCAATGAACCTGCCTAGGCAAGACAGTTGGTACTTTCATCTGAGAGGCAAGAGCCAGAAGGAAGGTAAATAGTTAGGTCCCTCGGTAAGGATGATGTGGGAAGGTAAGAAACTATTGACGTGTTAGCTATAGATTCTCGAATACAATCTACCTCCTTGAACCCCCTACTATTTTAAGGGCTACCACGACCCTACTATTCTATAGATGAATAGGGCAGTCCTGAAGGGCCCTCTCGATAGGGGGGCCTGAGTTCAACCAACCTTTAGCTAGGAAAGGAGTTCAATCCTACTTTAGCTAGATATGGCAACCCGAAAAATCTTTGGAGATAGGTCAACCCTTTCTCACACCCTTAGAATAGTAGGGGCCCATAGAATTATAGGGACCCCCACGACTATAGAGTAAAGGGAAACCCTACTTTTAGAGCCCCATGTCATACCACTACACTAGTTTAGATCCCCATCTCATACCACTACACTAGTTCAACCTAGCAAATGAAGACTTAACGAGTTTTTCGAAAATGAGGACTAATTTCTAATCGGGTAGATAGACTACCATCCAAGGGTGAGGGATGGCACCCATAGTTTTGTTATCAATTCTCCATCTAGAAAGAAGGATTGTTCAAAAGAGTTAAGATTGACTGGTGCAAAACAAACTAGTTGGGAGCTGGAGTTTGGAGGAGTTCTCACTCTTTCTCTAGAACAGTCTTACCATCCTCCCAACTGGTAGAAAGCTAACCAAGGGTGGAGTGCTTCCCAGTAGTAACACCAGTAGAAGGCTAATGGGGGGTGTAGCCAACAATGAGTTAACAGCTAGATTGATGCTCTTTAGGCAGATTAAGGAGGGAATTCAACTAGTACCCTGACTCCCTCTACCGACGAAGCACTCGCCCTGGGCGGGAGAGGACTGTAGGGAAGGTCGTTTCGGTTGGTTGTTGTCCGGTCCCGTCTAAAGAGAAAAGGGCGGTTTCTGTGGTGCCCCTACTATCTATAGGGCTGGGAGCCGGTATCGGTCTAAAGAGAGAAGGCTGTTTTGTTCGGCCAGAACTATAGAAAGGGGGGGGGGCCCCTCCCTGCAGGGGGGGGTAGATTAATTGGTGGGGAATACGAAGTAAGTAACTACTGTAATTAACGCCTCGAAGTAAGAAAGGCCGGTGTGTTGGCTCCGCCTGTTGTTGTGAGTTGGATCGCCCTACTAGAACAACTATATAGGGGGGGTGGGGGGTGGGGGGTTCTATTTTAACCCATGTTACATATAGAATCACACCCTACCAAAGTAACCACCGACCATACTCGCCCAACTAACTATAATCTACCTCCCACCCCCTTGGTGCCGAAGGCATGTCTCAGGTCGGTGGGGTTGGGCCGGTTAGCAGAGAGAAAGCCCCACAGAAAGAAGGAAGTGGTTAGGCTCCATCGGATGGGAGTTTAGGGTAGCCGGGTAGCTCTGCTAATCTCCTCGTTAGCTAAATTCCGTATAGCTGATGCCGGCTTTCTCGACTAATCTCCCGCAGCAGGGTGGGAGGCCCGTAGGGACTGCCCTATCTAGAAAGCTTGCCTTCACTGAACACGGAAAACTATAGCCTTCGAACACCGCCTATAGAAGAGTAGGGCCAATGAAGGCAACATAACCTAACTATAGATAGTTGACCCGGTGCCTGTGATTCTATACGTAACATGCCACCCCAACTACAACTATCGCCCAGGTTCATGGACATTAGAGAGAGAGAGGGGTAGTAGGCTGTGGGAGGGATTCACCTGGTTCGATGGGTGGGTGGGCCAAAGAAGAAGGGCAGAACCAACCTGGGTGGGTGGGTTGGGCCCCCCCAACCCCGTCTCACCCACCCAACCCAGCAACTACTATTGTTTGTCAATGCCAAAATAGTAGTAGTTGTGGAGGCGGGGAGCAGCGACTGCATAGATGCCCGGAGATTCAAGAGGAGTCGGTCCGGGTTGGGCGGGAGATGGAAGAAGTTACGTTGTTAGTCGAGCGGGCTCCTTCTCCTCTCCTGTTAGTTGCTCCGTCAACCCATGACTAAAGTACCTAGACAACCCTCTTCTTTCCTCTGCAGCTGGGGGGAAGTCCAGCGGAATCCCCGGTGAGCCTAGTAGTGGATGAATCCTCGAGAAAGATGAGTACCTCCGGATAGAAGACTATTGCCGCTGAACCTGCCTTCCTCGGACAGAGCCCGCCCAACCCAACCTTCAAAGAATATAAGGCCCTCGATTTCTGCCCGTCGAAATCGAGTGGTTCACTCCGTTATGCTCCGTTCACTCCTCCCACCCACCCAGAGCCAGCCCTACTATTCTAAGGCGCAGATACCTATTCCCCCAATGTCCTTTCCTTTACCTACTTCCGATGGGTGGGTGTACCGGCCATCCGTTCATTCGGGACTCATGCTACTCATGCCATGCGCCCCCCCACCCGGAGGGTGGGGAGGTGTTGTTGTTGGGGTGGGTAACATAAAACCTCCCACCCCGCTCCCACCCACCCCAACTTTCTTCATGTTTCATTCTCCTACAGCGGTAAAATATGACAACAAAATGTATTTTTCTCTTAGTCAACAGCGGCAACAAAACACAAACAACGGATAGCTTCGGAACTAGAATTGGAACTGTAAGAGATGCTGCTATGGGTGCTACCTTTGCTTCTGACTCTACTGGTTCAACTAAGTCACCTGGTTCATCGACTGGATCTGCTACAATTGCTTCATCGACATCTGAGCTGCTACCTTTGTATTTACCTCTGTAGGATCTACCACTACTGGGTCCACTGCTTAACAACAGAGTCGACTGATGCCTATGGTGTTACTGATGCTGGATCCATATATGATACTAGCACTGGGTCTAGATCTGGAGTTGCTGGATCAATGGGTTCTGCTACCTATCTTGAGATGGTTAGCAAGAATGTGTTCCTATTTTGGCACACACACTCCTACTTGCATAAAAATAACAACCTATCACTTCCTTGAAGATTTATGTAATGCATCATGATATGGTTCACATGATTGATGACTGGCATAGCCCATCCTCTATTACCATGGGGGTGGGGGAGACTAGACCGCGTGACCTCTTTCCTACAACAAGATGCTTTAGCCAATCGAGCTAGGCCCCCCACCCTTGTGATGACTACTAGTTCAATTAAGTGATTATGAGTAGTATTTCGACCATAACATAATTTATAAATACAAGATATACTTTTGCAAGCTCAAGAGATTCATATATATTGGTTGTGTTTGGAGATTAAGTAACTAAATGGTATTTTTAATTCCAATATCTTCATTATCAATGGAAAAATAATCTCTTGTTTATTTATACATTGTATGTTAATACATGACTAATTAATGTTTTGTAGAATAATTTTATTTTTTATGTTTTCTCAACCTTGAAGACAACCAAAAGACCATAATAACTATATCACAATCTACTTTATATGTACATTATTATAATTTAACAAATCTACATGTGAGGTCTGGATCTATTGTTTGTATCAAAAACTCCTTCACAAACACTATAACATGAAATAATATATTTTTCAAAGAGGTCATTTACATAAATTCCTTTTGAATGGGTAGATATCAAAAAGAAATTTATCCTTGAGGACTTAACGGTGTCTTTAATTCTTACTAATTGGTGAACTTGAGATGCATGCTCAGCTCTGAGGAAGGAAAAATATATTGGATTAAAGGGATCACCCATCCTAAAATTTGGAGTCATTTACCATCTCAAATATTCAATAGTATAGCCACCACTATCTCAATCCAAGTGATGCATTTTTTGCATTCGTGCATACATTCCCCACAATCATGATGCTTTTTGTCATAGAAAATTTTGCACATCTTGGACAAGCCATGCTTTAAAACATCATCAATTTCTAATGAGACAGTTACATCAATAGCTTATTTGAAACCTTAAGTCTTTGATTAATTTAATATATATAATATATATCACTTCAAATTGATTTATAAATCCACTAATAAATGGCTTCATAACAATTATATCCATACCTTTATTGAAAAGGACACTTCAAAGTGAAAAAGGTAATTTGATAAAATTATGTTGTAGCATAAGAATATCCCCATTTTAGGGAGTAGGATTCAACAATGGGTTTAAGTTGGAAGGATCCATTGATCTATATCTTTGCATGAACAAAAAGATTATAATACATAACATTAAATTATAAATTGTTACATTTTATGTCGAATATCATAAGTCCACAAGCCTTTAGGGTTGTTCAAATGAATTTATTAAGAAAAAATTCCCTACTTTATCTTTTCTTATTAAAAGGGTGTCATAGAAAAATGGCCCCTTGTCATTTTCATGGACTTTTTAGGTTTTACGTTTCATGGTGTTTGATATATCTTGCTCTGAGTTTTATGTTGTAACATAAGCGAACATGCTTAT
>VDFB02203455.1:0-43550 GCA_007258455.2 Sequoia sempervirens
TTGTTGGATGTGAATGGGTGTTCAAGAAGAAAAATGGTTTAGATGGTAGTGTTGAAAAGTATAAGGTGAAATTGGCTAGGAAAAGTTATTTCAAAGCTAAAGGAATTGATTATTGTGAGATTTTCTTCCTAGTTGGAAAGTTGACATCCATTATCACTTGTAATAGCATGTGATCTTAAGGTTGAAGAGATGGATTTGAAGAAAAATTTCCTTCACATTGATTTAAAGGAAGTAATTTATGTCATAGTTAGAGCACTACATTGAGAAAGGTAAAAAACATTTGGTTTGTAAGTTGTATTGTCTAAAACAATCTTCTAGGATGTTGTACTAAAAATTTGATGCCTTTGTGTTAAGTTTGGGAATTCTGAGACCTAAATTAGATCAATGTACCTACTACAAGATGGATGGTGATTGCATTATCATTATCACATTATATGTTGATGACATGTTTTATCTATAATGGGATGATTTTGATTTGTGATTTGAAGTATCAACTTTTAACATAGTTTGAAATGAAATATTTAGTAGCCAGGTACATTTTAGGGATGAAGATAAGAAGAGATAGTGCTAAGAAAAAGCTATAATTAGGCTAGAGTAAGTATATTGATTTAGTGTTTTGTTACCCTCTAAATTTTAAAAACATACAATTTACCTCCTCTAAATTAGAATGACCTTCATTTCATGCCTTTAATTCGTTCGTAGTTGCGGTCCTTGCCAGTTTCATAACCTTTGTCACACAATCTTGAATTTTCATAACCAAGTCGCAAGGTTCATAAATTACAGAACAACTCGACAACCCGATCCTTCTTTCTCCTCATCCTTGTCTAATAATTGGTTTATCGGAGGTTCTTGAAATCTCAGAACCTGCTATGGTTTGGATTTTTCGTGACTCCACAAATTTCAAGCAATCTCCTTGGTTTTTGAAATGCCACCAGCCCATTAAATTGTTTGTACAACGTATCGTGTGGTTGTCTTTTCAAGAGTTATGAAATACAAGCTCAATCCTAAGGCCTGATCCTCAATGAATGATGCATTAATTAGACCTCTTAAATGACAAGTGTAACAAAGCTCATTAAGGTGGTAGCATGAATATTGATAGATTAAAGGTCATCTTTACATACTAGCGTAATTGAATAAGCTTGTTTATAGAGAAAGGTGGCGGTATTGCTGAGTCCTATTTTCTTATCGACCAAGGAAAATTCGAAATGGTACTTCCTGTGAGCGATGAAGTGTGGGATGATGAACCTATGCCTATCCTGCAACCTAACTTGAACTATCCCGAGGAAGAGAAAATTGATATTATTTCCCAATTGTGCACACTTTCCTGGAAGGAAAAGACCAGCTATGCCCAATATCATAGGGTAATCACCATCCTAGAAGAAGAAGAGGAATGCACTGAACTGCACAACCTTTTTATGGAGATACAACTGGCTGCGGAGAACGCTCCACCACCTACGGTGGTTTAATTTTCTTGCTTTGCATGGCATATTTTTGTAATTAGTGGTGGTAACCCAATTTTGATGTAACGTAACTATTTATGTTTAAAGTCACTTTCTTGAGGATAGTTACTTTAAATACCATTATCAACAGTTACGTTTGGATACATTTTTTGGCTTGGAAAAATCTATAAAAATAGAACTTTTAGAAACGAGGATATAGCTATTTTGGAGGGGATAGGGGAAGCAGCTAGGTTATCTTTTCATGCAGTTTTGTTGTACATAAATATGGAGTCTGTGAACTCATGCTTTGGAAATGGAGAAATAAAGAATATATTTTCAAATCTTTGAATCTCTTAATGTTTTCTTTAAAGTGACAATGAATTCTTTGTGGTTATTCTTCAATGTCATTCTGTTATAATGGATTGTATGTGCATTTAATTCTAAAACCTTGGATTTGGATTAAATTGCTTCTGGAAAGAGTCTGTTGTTCTTTTCTTCCCTGAATATCATTCGTTGGTGTAAGGAAGATGAACTTTGTGTCATTCACCCGCATTTACTTAATCTTAGGTTTGGCCTTTCACATCTATTTCATGGTTATGGGTAGGTGTTAGTTGCCTTTTCTGCTTTTTGGTAAAAAGCATACCCAGTATTTCAATTCATTGAAAATAATTTGAAGGTAGCTACACCTTGTAAAATAAGCAAAGAACACTTGCAACAATTGTTGCAAGTGACTCAACTGTTGGTCAGGTTGTCATTGTTATGGGAAAATGGAGTGTAAAATAAAGTGACAAACTTGTCAACCAATAGATTTTTGGCGACTCCGAGTTGGGGATTCAAAATTGAAGAACGGTGCTCTTTTTTTCAAGGTGCCTCCCTAAGGATGGAGGCTGGTGACTCTGTTTGATGAAATGTACTCAGAAATATTTTTTTCCAACAAATACCTATGCTGATTTAATTTTCAGATTTGCATTATGACATTGGTTTCTTCCTAGCCATGGGGAAGTCACTTTGGACCCCTTTCTCTACTGCAGTGTTCACCATTGCCTGAATGATTGATAAAGAATTTTCAAAATTTCAGTGGAGAAGGCTCTCAAGATGCAAAGGATCACATCTTGGATTTCATAGTCGCATGTGGAATTTTGAGGGTAAGTGAGGAAGATGTCTTTTTCTAGTTATTTGTTGAATCTTTGATTGGACCTGCAACAAATTGGTTTTGATATTTGGAAGATAAATGCATAACTGATTAGGATTCATTGAAAACTAAGTTCTTAGCAAGATATAAAAGTCCTGTCGATGAGGCTGCTTTGCTGAATGAATTTTTCAACATTCACAAGCAAGAAGGAGAATCCTTTAGAGATTTCATGGATAGATTCAACCGATTGTTCAAAAAAAATCCCTACTTCCATTCATCCAAGTAAGCAACTGCAGCTTTGAATTTTTATCTCTTCTTTACACCTAGATGTCCAATTTTGTTTGAAAAGGTGTAAAGTAAATGATATTAAAATTGCACAAGAAGAGGCTGTCAAAATTGAAGATGATACAATTTTAAGCGGTTTATGGAAAAAAAATCAGGCTATAAACAGTTTGGGCAATGAAATTATAAGAAAGCCTATCATACAAAAGCCAATTTCTTAGCCTATAGATTTCCAATATACGTGGCCTCCTTTTGTTGAATGTATTAACCTCATTGTTTTTGATTCAAAGCACTTTAGTAGAGATAAGGAAAGTGTTGAAGAAATTGAGCCTCATATAGATAGGAGAATCAAAGCTTATTATTTGCATCATGAACTTGAAAATCCCCCAGATGGTGAAGAGAATGAACCATCCTCCCATGATGCAAAGTATAATGAGGGAAATGCGAATAGTGCTACTTTATCATTCTTGTCTACTGTAGAAATGGAAACATTTACTTTTACCAGTAATAAAGAGCAATTCAAGAATACTCAACATATAAATGAGGTCCTGAATGTCCCTTCTCCAATTTGCATGCAAGTTGAGTATGAAGCTTTCAAATTTCTCGAGCAGGATGACACAAAAACATGGCTGCAACAAAAGGCTAGAAATGATTTTATCTTTGAAAACTTCCATTTCAAAAATCTGGATGCCAAAAATTTTAAACAAAGATTGGAAGATAGTGATGTAAGTAGACATGATAGCTTTGACAAAAATGAGCAAATGGATGAATGTGCTAAGCCTGATATTGTTAATATTCCAAATTGGTGTCTTAATACATTTGAAGATGAATTCCTATGTGGAGAATATGTCATTACGTCTAATTACAAGTTGTAAATGAGTGGGATAAAGTTGTTGAGCTAAAATCCACAGAAAGAAAAGAAATTGTTCCAGTTGGGGATAATTTTTAGTCACATGGAAATGTTGTTCGCAATGAAAATTATCAGTCTAATACACTTCTAGTTTTGCATGGGGTTGATGATTGGTCTTCTGATTTGAATAATTCTCTATATGCTTCCAGAAAAGTAGGTTGTATGCAAGGATGTAGTAAAATATATGTTGTAGGTTCAAATTTAATATTTTCAAACAATGCAGCCATCTATACATGTTGCACCAAGGAGAGGTTTTCATCTGATGGTTTGTGTGTGGGCTCCTCATTCATATGACATTATTCCACACAGGTAGCTATTTCTCCCAACTCGTTAATGGATTTGCATGACTATTCTGGAGTCATCTGAGGTAGGGTTTCCCTGCCATGTATACATTAAGAGTTTTTGGTGTGCTGGTAGTATAGTTTCCTTTCCTATTGTGTCTTGTTTTTGGCTTGTTCTGGATCCTTGTCCTCTGTGCTGTTTGACTTTGTAACCCAATGGATTTATGCACCGGTACATGCATAGAGATTATGGGTTCCTTGCTTCATCCTTCACAGTCCTTGTCCCCAATCAAAGCCAATGTTACCCTCTAAATTTTAGAAAATTGCAATTTCCCTCCTCTAAATTAGAACGACCTTCATTCCATGCCTTTAATTCATTCGTAGTCACGGTCCTTTCTAGTTTCATAACCTTTGTTGCGCAATCTTTCATTTTCATAACCAAGTCGTGAGGTTCATAAATTACATAACAACTTGACAACCCGATCCTTCTTTCTCCTCATCCTTTTCTAATGATTGGTGTATTAGAGGTTCTTGAAATCTCAGAACCCGTGACATGTAGTTCTATGGTTTGGATTTTTCGTGACTCCGTGACTTTCAAGCAATCTCCTTGGTTTTTGAAACGTCGCTAGCCCATTAAATTGTTTGTATGACGTATCGTGTGGTTGTATTTTTGAGAGTTATGAAATATGAGCTCAATCCTAATGCCTGCTCCTCAATCAATGATGAATTAATTATACCTCTTAAATGGAAAGTGTAATAGAGCTCATTAAGGTGGTAGGACGAATATTGACAGATTAAAGGTCATCATTACATACCGACATAATTAAATAAGATTGTTTACAGAGAAAGGTGGCGATATTGCTGAGTCCTATTTTCTTATCGACCAAGGAAAATTTGAAATGGTGCTTCCTGCGAGCGATGAAGTGTGGGATGATGAACCTATGCCCATCTTGCAACCTGACTTGAACTAGCCAGAGGAAGAGAAAATTGATATTATTTCCCAATTGCGCACACTTTCCTGGAAGGAAAAGACCAGCTATGCGCAATATCACAGTGTAATCACCATCCTAGAAGAAGAAGAGGAACATGCCAAACTACATAACCTTTTTATGGAGATACGACTAACTACGAAGAACGCTCCACCACCTGCGGTGGTTTAATTTTCTTGCTTTGCATGGCATCTTTTTGTAATTAGTGGTGGTAACCCAATTTTGATGTAACATAACTATTTCCGTTTAAAGTCACTTTCTTGAGGACGACTACTTTAAAGACCATTATGAACAATTACGTTTGGATACGTTTTTTGGCTTGGAAAACTCTATAAAAGATAGAACTTTTAGAAAAGAGGATATAGCTATTTTGGAGGGGATAGGGGAAGCATCTAGGTTATATTTTCATGTAGTTTTGTTGTACAAAAATACGGAGTCTGTGAACTCATGCTTTGGCAATAGAGAAATAAAGAAGATGTTTTCAAATCTTTGAAATTCTTAATTTTTTCTTTAAAATGACAATGAACTGTGTTTCTTTGTGGTTATTCTTCAATGCCATTCTGTTATAATGGAATGTATGTGCATTTAATTCTAAAACCTTGGATTTGGATTAATTTGCTTTTGGAAAGATTCTGTTGTTCTTTCCTTCCCTGAATATCATCCGTTGGTGTAGGGAAGATGAACTTTGTGTCATTCACCCACATTTACTTAATCTTAGGTTTGGCCTTTCACATCTATTTCATGGTTATGGGTAGGTGTTAGTTTCCTTTTCTGCTTTCTGGTAAAAAGCATACCCAGTATTTCAATTCATTGCAAATCATTTGAAGGTAGCTGCGCCTTGTAAAATAAGCAGAGAACACTTGCAACAATTCTTGCAAGTGACTCAACTGTTGGTCAGGTTGTCATTGTTATGGGAAAATGGAGTGTAAACTAAAGTGACAAACCTGTCAACCAACATGTTTGAGAGTTTTAGCATGGAAACTTGTAGATCAAGTTGTGTGTTCCTGATACAATGTGAACAAAGTTATTAGTTGAGTTGTATCTAAAATCTCTTAGTAAGATGGAGGATATGAGTAGAATTCCTTATACTAGTACTGTTGCTAGTTTGATGTATGTGATGTTTTGTACAAGACCAAACATTGCCTAAGCAATGGGAGTTCTTAGTTGATTTATAGCTAATTTTTTTTGGGTACAATGCGATGCAATGAAGAGGATCTATGTACTATCCCTCATGAAAAATAAAAATAAAATCTGAAACTTTTTATTTATACCAAAATCTTAAATCAAAGCAAATTGGGTATGTTTGAATTTTCATCAAAATACTCCAAATTTGATTTGAATAATATGTAATTGGAATAGAATGAATTGATATAGATTTATTTATTATTTTTGCACCATATTGATTCTAATAACAACAAGGAACAACAATATACAACTGTTGCAAAGTTGCATCAAATGAAACTCAATTTTGGAGCTGAAATACACCAAAAATCAATCAAACTGGAAATCGGGTGAAGTGCAACTGGAATAGAATTATTTAATATGGGTAACTTCATGTAATTAAATTATATTTTCTTTCATATACAGCAGATGAAAGCCATGAAAATATGCAGAAAATTATATAGAGAAACCTGTAACTAGGAACCCAAAATACACCCTGAATCTGAAGCAATTTCCACACTAACTCACCAAATTTCACACAACTGATATGGAATAGAAAAGCACATAAATAAATACTACAAAATCACATAATATTATTCTAACAACAACTTTCACACACAACAACCTCTAATCTGAAAGATGCACACTAAACTGAATCTAAATTCCTGCAACAAAATAAATACCAACTCCAAACTAAATTTTTTTTGACACAATGGAAATATTTGGATGAAATTGTACTTGGAGACCCTCAAAACCATTGTATTTTATCCTCAATCCCCTTGGTTTACCAACCTCATAGATTATTTCTTCATTGGTTTACCAACCTCTTAAGTAAAATCACAAACTTGTGAAAAGAAACAATATCTGGAATAAATAAGAATTGAGAGAAATTACATTGTATTCAACTCCTTTTTCCAGCACCAATTTGGGCACCAAAATCCCATGCCCAAGGGAGGGAAACTTGAATTTGAAAGATTGTAACTCTCGACGCCAACAATAAAATCACCATTAAACACTCCAATCCAAACTGCCAAAAACCAAGCCGTTAACTCTCATTGTTAAAAAAGAAAAACCAAATCACAAGTCATTTGATTTTCCCAAAAAGTCGTGCCCACCTTGTACCCCAATATTATTTCATGAATATTTATTAATTTAACACCAAGGATAATTTAATTAATTAATTTTGAAAAATCAACTTTCTTGGTTCATCTGTAGGACTTGACTTGCTATTTTAGGAAACTAGGCTTGCTAAAAATAGTAAATGCTATTTTTGGAAAAGGGGACATGAAAATATCCAAATATTTGCAAGGTATTTTGAGTACTCTTTATGTTATCATGGTCATCTTATAGGGACTTATCCTTTAGTTTTTATTTGTGTCCATATGTGGATATTGATTGGGTTGGTGATATTGATAGCAGAAGATCCACCAATGGATATATTTAATGATGTTTGTTGGCGCCATTAGCTATATGAGTAAGCAACAAGTTGTGGATTCTTTGTATACTACATAATTAGAGGATATGGTCACTATTCATTCTAGTCAAGAAGCCACTTAGCTTAAGGGATTGTGTTTTAATGTTGGGTTAGATGCAGGGACTATTATAGTTCTATGTGATAGTTAGAGTGCCATATGTTCAACAAAGAACCCAAATTTACATGAAGGTCAAAAAATAATGATGTTCAATACTATTTCATTCGTGATATGGTAGAGGATAGGAGGGTGATGTTGGAGAAGGTTGACACTTTGATGAATGTTGTAGGTTCTTTGACAAAGCTTGTGAGCATAGAGAAGTTCAAGTGGTGTAGTCAGTATATTAGTTTCTCAGCCCCTAACATGTAGATTTTAGTGTTGGTGGGGTTCTCTTTTGATCTTACAAGGTGTTCGACAAATGGGAGAATGTTGGGAAAAGGTGTCTCAATCTTGCATTCTTGATGTTCATTTTAATACATTTTATATGCACTTGCTAGTTTTCCTTCTAGTGATTTTTTCTTCTTGTGGAGGGTTGGTGTCCCACTTGGAGGCTTATTAGATTTCATATTGTAGATGATAAATCTGAAAATATTTCAACTTTGGTGAACATTAGTAATAATGTCAAATTAAATACAACAAATCAAGCATCCCTATGAGATATTGAATCATGCTAAATAATACAAACAAAGTGATAAAATACCAAAGAGACTAAGCATATTCAAACCTATCCCATAGTGGATTGGTGCTTCTTTGATGTGGAAAGAAGCCCTTTCCCAACCCTTAACAAGCTTGATGATAAAATTTCCTTGAGATGCAAATGGAAAAAATTAGCTCTCAATATGAAGAGAGTAACTTTGCATGAATTATGGATGATTGTGGATGATCAAATGAAAATGATGAGTTCTCTATTTATAAGAGAGAATGATGGAGAGACATGCAAAATGGGTGAATGTGGGACAAATATTCAACCAATAGGAAGAAGCCACTTGTCACCATGTGAATGGGCCAAGGGTGTGCAAGTTTTGGTGCATGTGCCAATAAATGACATTAGGTGGCCTTTTCAAATTTCAAATTTGGCTTGTTGAAGGGAGAAGAAGGGGTCTTAAATGCCTAGTGGGGGACATGTAAGAGGAGAATTAATGCTATGTTGGAAGGGACAAGTCAACTTGATTTGAATTCAAATTTGAGAGAATATTCTCTATTATGCCATGTTGATGGAAATTAGAAGTTTTAATAAATCAATTAAATGATTTATTTGTGCAAGTGGGAAAATCTAGAGGATGTGACATGAATTATATTAGATTAATTAGGATTTGATTAATTTAAGAGAGGATTAGGTGATTTGACTTTTTGACTTAGATTTATGGATTTAAAATAAATCAAAAGGAGATGGAAAATGATAAAGATTTGATTTATTTAATCAAAGAGGATGATGTTAGTGCCAAAGATGAATTTATTTAATTTAAATGGAGGAATTTAGAGATTAATCCAATAAACTTGATTTATTTGATGAATAGACGAATATGACCTAATTAAATGCATGATGACAATTTTACGTGTCTACATTTTCCCCCTCTTTGAAGCAATGTACTTGCTGCATTGGTTCAAAGAATAAACTTTCCGCGATCAAAATTCAAAAAAATTATAATTTTTTCGAATGTCCTTGTGGAAAGAATTATACTGGTACATTTCCCCCTCGAGAAATTGAGTGAAAAGATTCGATTTGAGGGTCAATCTCACGACAAAGAGGTTCAAGATGGATGTATGAATGGTTATGATAATGATGCAAATGAGACGAATGAGATGGATGATGTGATATGCTATGATTATGAGATTTATGTATGTTGATGATTTGTGGATGCACTGGCGATGATGATTAACTATTCTAGTATGATGTTAGTGCGGAAAAGAAGAAATGAGATAATGACAAGAGGATCCAACAAGCCAACTTTATGAGAGATGATGATGATAAATGGATGATGATGATTTGCTTATCAGGGATTGGGACTTTAAAAGGGCTACTTACCTTATGTTTGATAACACACATAAGCACGATGCATCAAGGTATAAAGAACCAGGATGGCGTTGTACCTAGTGTGATGGAATTTGACTTGACAAATAGATAGGAGTATTCTTGTTCACACTTGAAATACGAGAACCTTGCTAGGATGCACCTAACAAAGCAAGTATTCACCAAGTTATATTACAAGAATGTCCAACAAGCACAACAGACAAAAGGATAATGATCGATGCCCCATTCCTTTCTCTCTAAATCTCTTTGATTAGATATCATCGAGAGGTCATTGGAATGAGCGCAATAAGATAAATCAAAAAGAAAAGATCAAGCACACAAACAAGTCAATGTTCTTCATACCTATAGCCAAAGGGATTTTTTTTGTTTAGGATAAGAACCAAAACAATTGCCAATAAATAATTCCCATTGTAGGAAGGATACATCCTAGGACATGTTAGTGGATGGTGGCACGTCGTTTTGTTTATCCAAAGTGTTTTGCCAAAATATAATGCCATTGTAGGAAGGATACATCCAAGGACATGTTAGTGGATGGTGGCAAGTTGATAGGTTGTTCGAAAGGCTGTTGATATAAGGTCAATTGACATGTTTGTGATTGATCAAGTGTTTGATTTTGTGTTTAAAAGTTTGTTGTTTCAATTTTGATTTTGCATTTGAAGTTTGCTTTTGCTGATTGTTGCGATTGTTTCCATTTGTATTGCCAAAGGATGAAGGTGATGATTTTTTTATTATGGATGATATTATTTCGAGTGAAAGCGAGATGAGACAGATGGAGTTTTTCAAATATTCAGATGTTTTTGATGTTTTTGGAATGTTTTGAGGCTGTTTTTGGTATTTTCAAGATTCTTCAAATGTTTTGATTTTTTATTTTTCAAATGTTTTGGGGTTTTCTAATATTTTATGAATGTTTTTGGATTTTGATGTGATTTTGGATGTTTTTGGATTTTCTTGGTTTTTTGAATGTTTTTGATTTTTGTGTCTCGGGGGCTAATCAAAGATTAGCCTTGCCTACGTTTAAGCTCAGAGATGATGTAGTTCAGATACCATGTTTTTGATTTTTTTTTAAATTTTTGACTTGTTTTTGGATTTTGATATGATTTGAATGTTTTTGGATTTTTCACACAATTTTGATGATTTGGATATGGATATGTGTGACGATTTCAGTGCTTTGTTTTGGGATTTTGTTGAAAATCAAGCTAAGGTTGATTGATCAGATCGATGGATTGATGATGAGAACATTGTTGAGGATACACAACAATGCAAGGATAGTGTTAAGCAACACAAGGATTAGGGTGGACATCCCAAGATGATGAAGGATTGATGATGATAACATTGTTGAGGATACACAACAATGCAAGGATTCTGTTAAGCAACACAAGGATTGGGAAGGATATCCTGAGATGATGGATTGATTGGATTTGATTGATCAAGATTGAAGTTTGATTTGGAATAAAATTGTTTTGGATGATTTGATGTGATGTTGAAGCACACATTAGATGCGACTGATAGTGATTGTTTGGATTGACGTTTGATGAAAGATGAAGATTAATAAGTAATTTCTCTTTGTCAAAATATGCCATGGGCTAGTGATTTGGATTCTTGCTCACAAGTGCTTTGACCAATTTGATTTTATGTTTTCCAATGTTTGGATCACCACATAAGTATGAGGATATAGATCAAGATTTATTCTGAAGCAAGATGTAAATATTTGCCCCCAGTGTCTAGCAATGTATGGAATGTCATGGGTGGATGCTTGGATAGACATTTGGATGGAGAGATATGGATTATCTTGTGATAAGATAAGGTGTTTGAACAAAGAATGTTCATTGGATAATGCTTCATGGCTCAGATAATACTGGGTAGGATAGGGTCAATGAAAATGACTCATGTCAAGATATTTACCATAAGAAAGTGTAAAGTGTGCACCAAAATTTCATCAAGATCAAGATAAATTGGACAATGGATGCAGTTATATGCAAATGGATTGGATAAATGGTTTATGGATGAATGGATTTATTATGGATAAGATGGATGGAATGTTGGATTTATTATGGAAGGGATGAGATGCTTCCACCTGAGCTGGCACACACAGATGCTCTATTCTACTCATGACGCCTGTTTTCCAGGTTTTCATCATGATCTTTCCCAAAGTGCAACTATAGTGGTTTTCACTAGAAGATGATTTTTATCTTTACTATTTTCATGATTTTTTTGATTTTTTTTTTGGTTTTTTCACATTTTTTTGATTTTTTTGGTTTTTTCTTGAAATATTTTAAGCTCATGCCAAACCACCTTGTGGAATTGATGTAGACACTTCTGTCATAATGTTCCATCGATATCCTGCTTGAAGAAGTTGCTTTGTCAAGATATGTGCACTTGAATGCAACTTTTGAGATTCCTGATTTGCTTTGTTGATATCGGGGTTAACTTTGTCTTTGTGCGCATATCGTGATAGAGTGCCTTCTAAATCCTTATAATGAAGGGTTGCTGCCAATACATGGTCAATGTGAGAATCGTATATCATGTGTGGAGGCGTGGATGGAGTGTGTTTAGGGATAAAAGATGGATTAGTTGACAGTTTGGAACCTTTGACTCTCCAAACTTGGGAAAATGAGCAATGATGGGTGGAAACGAAAGTGTGCATGAAACTAGGACCAACTACTTGATATAATTTGTAAGTTGCTTGCAAAGCCTGCTTTTTCCTTTGTGGACATCTTTGATGGATACTTTTCCCTTTTTTATTTTTCCCCATAGTTTCTTTGACTAATGGAGTTTGATAGGGGTGATATTTCTTTGTATTTTTTGGTATCCACTTGTATTTGATTTTTCGATCATGATTCTTAGCTTCTCTTGCTTTGATAACGTTCTTTATGCTTTGATTCACACCCTTCTTTTGATGTTGGTACCAATTTGTGAATGGGGTGATGGGTGGATGAAGATTCGTGACATGGCTGGTTGTAGTATTGGCATTGGTTTCATCATAAGGATTCTTCATGCTCCCTATGTTGATGTTTTCTTGAGACAAAGTTGCCCCCAGTATGGTGGTAGTAGCATCTTTGTTCTTTGATTTTTCCTGTTTTGAGATGTCTTGTTTGGTAAGAATTCTCTGATAAATAACCATTGCAGATGACATTATTTCAATTTGTTGTTCTGCTGATTCTGGAATATCCTGTTCTGTTTGACATATTTCCTTGAGTGGATAATGTTGGATATCATCATACATGATGTCTTCGGTCTGAATTTGGGATATATTTGATCCTGATGTTGGAAACTTTGTTCGACTGTAGGAACCGATAACCTGATCTTGCTCTAAATGAAGATCATCTACGTGTCCATCCAAAGAAAGTATCTCATGGGTAGATGGAGGATTATGTGCTATGTGGATATGATCATCATTTGTGACATCTTGTATAGATAGGAGAGTGTCCATTAGATCATTATAGTATCTTGGAGAAATGAATTCTTGATCTTGATTAATTTTTGGATTGATTTTGACATACTTTGGATCAAGTTCTTGACATGGGTCAGTTTCAAAGGATGGATTGCTTACAAATGGTTCTTGGACATCATCATTAGTCATGGTAAGTGGTTCAATATCTTCTTGATCTTTGAGTGTACTTGGATCAAGTGTCGAGTTGAGGATTCCTTCAGTATCTGTAACCATGAGGTCAAAGGGGGTCAACATGTCTTGGAAAGGACCATTGCTAGACCTTGGTGAAATATTTTGATCATGCTTTGGAGTAAATTCATGAGATATGTCCTCTAACTCATAAAGTGATGTAGAGAAATTTTCAACATGATCAGTGGTCAATAGGTCATGGATTATGTCAATAGGATCAAATAAATCTAACACTCCTTGAAATAGATCGCTAAAAAGTGGCTCTTGATGTATGGTGAGTTGGTCATCGAATGAGGTGGAAACATCTTCAAAGTGCTCATTGATGGATAGGTTTTGAACATTGTTTTCAACAATTGTAGCAGAGAGATTGTGAATGTCTTCAACCATAGGGTCAAGTGATGTTGACATTTCTTGAATTGGATCATTGTTGGGTATTGTTGGTGGATTTGTATCATGATTGAAAACTGACTCTTAATATATGTTGATTTGATCTTTGGATGAGATAAAAATATCTTCAATGTGCTCTTTGATGGATAGATCTTGATCATTGTTTTCAACAATTATGGTGGGGAGATTTTCAATGCTATCATTGTCCCTAATAGTGATTATATTTTGATCAATAAGGTCTTGGATGAGATTTTTGAGTCGAATACAACTTGATTTTGTATGTCCCTTTGTTTTGCGAAAATCACAATGGTGCTCCTCATTATACCCTAGTGGTTTAACTAGGGGTTCTTGATAGTTCCCATAGACGGGGAGTTTGATGAGATTTTCTTGTACCATTTGTTACATGACTGATTCGATTGGTCTCCCAAGTGGTGTGTATTTTCGTTTGGTACCCTGTAAGAATTGTAGTTTAAATTGACCTTTTGGTGATTGATTTTGGAGAGTTGGTGATTGATCTTTGAGATGTGGTGATTGAGTTTGTTGTTGATGTTGTTGATCTTGATATCCGACTTCTTCACATTGGGGATATTGTTCTTGATGTGGTTGTGGACACAACTCAATGCTTTGATGACATGGTTCAACCAATGGAAGAGTGTGTTGATTTTGGAATTAAGATGTGTCTTGGCGAAATGAGTCAATTATTTTGGCAAGTGAAGCAATTTTATCTAGCAAAGTTTGGTCTTGATTTTGATTTTGACTCCCTTGATATAGTTGATTCGACTTTTGTTCAAGCGGATTTGGAATGCACACTTGTGGTGTTTGCATGGGATCATGGACAAATTGATTTTGGACAATTTTACGATTTGGGATGATGTTTAGATTTGGCATTATGGGTTGAACCTGAACATTTTTGTGGTTGGGAAGATCATCTTTCCTTGATTTAGATAACTTCAATTTTGCATGGTGTTACCTTGACTTGGATCAATACATGGAGTTGTTAACATATTGTTTGGACTTTGAACAACATTTGTATGATTCACAAACATATTTATCTTTGTCGAGTGTGGATTTAAAATGTTCATGTTTGAAAAACTTGTACTTGGTATATTCACGTTTGGCATGTATGGATTTGGTGGGATAATGTTGTTTGTTTGAAAACTCATGCATTGATTGTTTGGTTGATAGATTTGTAGGTTTGGAATTGGGTTTCCAAAATTCAGATTGGACATTGTATGGTTTTGATAGTTTGGTTGGTTTAGATTGCTCATGATGTATGGATCAAGTTTATATTCCATGTTCTTCTTGTGTTTTAATCTTGTTGCAAAAGTGACCTCTAAGGTGTTTAGGATCAATGATGAGATGAAGGATGAAAGGGGTGAATGATATGGGTGTTGAACTTTTAGGAACTTTGGATTAATGCTAGACTTAGGGTTTGATTTTGATTGGTTTTATTGGATAATGAGCTTGTAAACCCTAAGATGCTAGATGTTATCTTAGGATAAACTTGTTAAAAAGGGTGCTGAATTAACTAGAGGTATGAGAAAGGATGCATTCCCATACTCCTAACTAAACAAGGTGATTTTGATTTTGATGATTTACCCAAGTCTAAAATGATGTTTCCAAAGCTCTAAAGTTGTTTGTGGATGGATTTTGATAGATGTTCGGGATGGATGAAGTGTTTGATTTTGATCCTAAATGAATATAAGAAGGACCTTGTTTACTAGACCAAAATATTGAAGAACATCCTTTTCTCTAAGAGTAGTTTAAACCAAAAGACCAATGTTTGCATGGAAAACCATAAGACAAAAGATAACAAGCACTCATGTGGGGTTCAATTGATTTAATCTTTGCTTAATAGATTCTTTTTACCACAAACACTTTCTTGATTAGCTTTTGAAACTAGATGTCCAATGTCCTAATTCTCTTTCATCCCAAAAAGTCCATTATGTGGAAATCAAGGAAATCAAGACAAAGGTTACCTAATGTTGACTTTAGTAGGAGAAAATTGAGATAAAATCCAAATGCCTAGAAACCTCTAAGGATATGAATCCCGAGGGAAAGCAAGGGCATGCGAATTCGTTCAAGGATATTTTCTTCTCCTAAAGGGTTTGAGATTTGATGCTCATGTTAAATGTTTGTTTTCCAATGTTTTCGATCAAACAATGTGTTTTGTAACCAAGAACAAGCACAATCCTATGGATATGAAAGACTATATTTGTTGAGTCCCCACTTGGACAAGTCCAACTATGCTTTTTTTTAGTGAATGGTTAGATGCTTGACCCCACTGGCTCCCCTCCACGACACTTGCTTCTTGGGGCAGCCAAGCATCAGTACCCATGAAACTCCCATGGAATACTTTCCATTTCTACTAAAAATTGTAAAATTGTGGGGCGGCTTTAGAACGACCGTTCTTGCACCAACAAATAGGTAGGGATTTTGGCCTTTCTACAACAAGGGTTTTATTTCGGACTTTCCGTTCGTAGGAGTTGACCCATCGAGGTGAGAGACCATTGCTGCCCTTCTCATCGGAGCCAACCGCGTGATATTGGCCTTTGTTCCAATACCCACTTTTATATCCCGACTGGAAATACTCTTGGATTTAGAGTGTTACCAGTTGAGTCATTCCCTTGGGTGAGTATTTTTTCCCCAAGGAAAACCCTCTAAGATAAAAAAAGCCAGCAAACATATTTGTAACTTGATTGATCTTTTTTGAGAAACAAAGAGAGAATACACACAATAGGTTCCACTCACACTCACACAATGTTTTGTTCAATTTTAAACCCAAAATAAAGTGTGGAGGTAATTACTTTATCCCAACTTAAGACCACCAAAAAGCTTTTTGATCCTCAAGATCACCGTGAGGTGTGAGAGAAGTGCATATGTCTTTTCAATGGTGTTAATTTGAGTAAGCAATCACAAAAAAAAGTAGCACATGTTCATTTTAAAACGACAAAGCAAAAGTGAGTTCTTTTTATAGCACCAAATCAAATGTGGAATTTTCCTTGTTCAATTGTTAAATTCGAAAACCAACTCTAGTAAGTTTGTCCTAAGATTCATTTTAAGCCCTTTGTCTTGAAAATTGAAATGTTCTTTTTAGAATCAAAAAAGATTTGAGTTGATCTAAAACAGAAAACTAAAACGTAGAACAAAAGCCTTAAGCATTTAAAAATGCTTTGTTGGTTTCAAGTTTTTAATGCCCAATTCCTTTTCAACTCCAAGATTTGTTCAAGATTGGCTCTTATCCTCCAATGTTGCTAGTCCTTTTAAAATACTTCCTCCTCACTTTTCCTTTTCCTTCCTTTGTTTTCCTTCATTTTCCTCATTTTCCTTTACACCTAAAAAGAAAGAGAATATTGTAAGAATCAATTTATTTAATTAAAATCTTTTTAAGTATTGACCTCAACTAATAAAATGATTCCAAATGAAAAGACTAATGTTTTATGATAATCAATGAAGCATCAATAAATGGATCTGCAATTTATTAATCTGACTTTTATGATTCTGCAATAAAAAAGACAAATATTAGCATTAAATTTCAATGAGATTCATGGTCTTTCACGTAGCACACATTTGATGAATGCATTTATGGATCTCATATCAACAAGATTCTCTTGTAAAAAAATTTGATCAAGTTGCATTAGAGAAGGGCCATCAACATTTAGTAGTGGATCAAGGAGAAGAACAACATGTTGAAGGCAATAACTCTCTTGTGCCAACAGAACTGAATGTTTCAAGGAAAGGTAAAAAAGAAAATATAATTATTGCTAAAAGGGATGGAACAGTTTCAGTTTCAACATAATCAATGCATAATGTAGTGTTAAGCAGAATAAGCAAGTTGGCAAGCAAATACCAGAGTATTACATAGCAAAATGAAGCGATAAACACGAAACTGTATATGCTTTTAAATCTCTTAAGAGTATACCAACAAACAGAGCTTTCTATGAGTACAACTTTAAAATGCCACTTATTTTTCAAATGCTTCCTTATATGGTCTATATAACGTAGCACTTAGATTTAATGTAGACCATAGAAAATGAGATATTAGGCACAATATAACGCAAAAATAGCAATATCTAAGTGCCAATCGATCTAAGTGCAAATGAAAGAGATAGAAGCTAAAATGGCACGAATACCAAAGAATAAAGCTAATAAGAAATCCACCAAAATATGAAGAATGAGCGATTTTGGGGTTTATGCACTGTACAATAGTATGGCCTTCGACACAACTTCAATGCCTGCACAAAAACATTAATACCAGTAGATGAAAGCAACCTTCCTCACAAATGAGACCGCGCCTGCAAAGATTTCAAGTCGTTGTCAGAAGCCAAATATCTCATGGATGATAATGATTGTGAGTTGAAACTATCTAATGCTTATGGACAAATAGCAATCCTCCACAGAAAAGGTCAGATGTATTCGTTGGGATCCCGTGTCATAATGGAAGAGTAGTCACAACCATCAATGTCAAACAACACAATTACTGAGATAGATACAACAATATTTATTGATAGCCAACGATGAGAAGGACAAAAATATTGATGAGAGATCATAGACAAAGCATGGAAAACAAAAACTTTACCTGATGCATTCAATTGCTAGTTAATGAACAGAGACACCTAATCTCCCAACTCCACCATTTATTCCTCTTGATTGACATTTTCCGATAAAAGCGGCTCTCCCTTATTGACTGTGATCACCATTATGAGGGGGTGATACGGTATGGGACGTAAGAGGGCGATATGGTATGGATTTGAACATAATGCTTCTGCAAAATATTGATCTCATGGAATGCATTGATTGCTGGACATTTGTTCTCCATATTTTCCTCCTGCTACACACTTTATATATGCACAATTCTATACAATATTTATGCCCCCAAGAGGATCCAAGAATGCGCTACATGGCATGTCCTTTTTTTAAGAAAAACAAAATTCTCTGTTAACCCAAATGCAAAGGCTGCAACAAAGACAGGGCACATGGACTAAGTGACAAAATGCCTCAAAGACATGGTCTTACGACTTGCAATGATTGCAATGATATGCGCAGGATGGAGTTTTGGCAGATATTATAAGCGCAATGCTTTGGTAGACAAGTATGAAAAAATGTGGAAACATAGACAAGGCATGAGCTCCCTTTGAAAAAATGCCTCAAAGAAATGAGATAAGTCACGCGAACTATTTTTTAGGCTGCCTCAGAGTGACGTGGTCTTAATAGAGTGCAGTGATTGCAGGATATGCACTAAATAAAGGGATATGCTGTGGAATTCAATATGCTGCTTTCCTCCCAACCTGCGTAAATGAGTAAGTAAAAATGGGGGCACATAGACAATGCACACAATCTATTTGTCACGCCAAATTTCAACAACCTCGATCAATGTCCTTACTACCGAATGAAATTTGAATTTTGGTAAAACATCACAGGGTTTTCCAGATCCTAATATTGATTGCTACAAATTATTTACCATCATGTTTGTCTCCATTGAAGATACACAATAAAATATATTTCCATCATGCTATTAACATCTTTATACACATTAAACGATATAGCAGAAGTATATGGACGTGTGCATTGAAATAATTCCAAGAGGCTCCCAAAAAGAGAATTTTTAATTGGATTTGAAGGATAAAATTTCCATTTCAAGCTTTCTCATGTGACATTTCACGGTGGCTTGGACCTTATACTATACAGTTTTATTCAGATATGTTGGGAACTAGTTATTGATCGCAGAAAGGCCAACAAAACTGTTAGTGGAGTACCATGATTTATTGCCACAACATTTCACAGTAGCAATATACAAAGGTGCAATATTCAATGGGTAAATAGGCCATGCCTTCCACTTATTTAGCAACCATTAATATGACTATATGACTACCAAATGGTTTTGAAAAGTGCTATGCAAGACATTCAAATCATCCAGATTATAAAAAGGAAAATGAGTATTAAGGACATACCATTCTCATAGGTGATCTGCAACTAAACTGATGTATTTAAAACAACTAATACCCTGTTGTTTCTACAGTTACTAGCAACATTAGAAATCAGAGAAAACTTAAAAGACAAAGCAATACACAAATGAAGGAATAAGATATTTTGTACTAGCAGAGGGCTATGCACAAAACGTGAATAGAAATGCACCTACTCAAGACAAGAATCAATTTCATTTCTAAACAATTTTTCTAATCATCTTAATATTAGTAAAAGCAATGTGACGACTCATTGAGAAATGGTGGGTACCATAATGTAGATGCTAAATTTGCAAATATTTCAACTTTGGTGAACATTAGTAATAATGTCAAATTAAATACAACAAATCAAGCATCCCTAGGAGATATTGAATCATGCTAAATAATACAAACAAAGTAATAAAATACCAAAGAGACTAAGCATGTTAAAACCTATCCCATAGTGGATTGGTGCTTCTATGATGTGGAAAGAAGCCCTTTCCCAACCCTTAACAAGCTTGATGATAAAAATGCCTTGAGATGCAAATGGACAAAATTAGCTCTCAATATGAAGAGAGTAACTTTGCATGAATTGTGGATGATTGTGGATGATAAAATGCAAAGGATGAGTTCTCTATTTATAAGAGAGAATGATGGAGAGACATGCAAAATGGGTGAATGTGGGACAAAGATTCAACCAATAGGAAGAAGCCACTTATCACCATGTGAATGGGCCAAGGGTGTGCAAGTTTTGGTGAATGTGCCAATAAATGACATTAGGTGGCCTTTTCAAATTTCAAATTTGGCTTGTTGAAGGGAGAAGAAGGGGTCTTAAATGCCTAGTGGGGGAAATGTAAGAGGAGAATTAATGATATGTTGGAAGGGACAAGTTAACTTGATTTGAATTCAAATTTGAGAGAATATTCTCTATTATGCCATGTTGATGGAAATTAGAAGTTTTAATAAATCAATTAAATGATTTATTTGTGCAAGTGGGAAAATCTAGAGGATGTGACATGAATTAGATTAGATTAATTAGAATTTGATTAATTTAAGAGAGGATTAGGTGATTTGACTTTTTGACTTAGATTTATGGATTTAAAATAAACCAAAAGGAGATGGAAAATGATAAAGATTTGATTTATTTAATCAAAGAGGATGATGTTAGTGCCAAAGATGAATTTATTTAATTTAAATGGAGGAATTTAGAGATTAATCCAATAAACTTGATTTATTTGATGAATAGACGAACATGACCTAATTAAATGCATGATGACAATTTTGCGTTTCTACACATATTTTAGTGAGTTTTGTTTCCACATGAGAAGGTAGGTGTCTTGATTTGAGGTGGCATGGATTGGCCATGTGCCAACATCTTGTGGTGTATGCTATGTCATCATGAAGAGAGTTACATATGACACATTCTATGACACGTAAGAACATGTAAAAGAGAGGTTAATCTTGAATCTTGACCAACATTATGATAGGTTGGTACAATTGTCATGGAGCACATGTTGAATGTTGAATATAGATAAATTTGGGTGCCAAAGTTTGGGTTGTCAACTATGATAGGTTATGAAATTGTAAGTTATGTAAGGAATATGCTAAAAATAGTTGGGAATACCAAGACCAAGGAGGGGCATTGAAATTTGAACTTATGCATTTGGGCACCATGCCTTCTCATTGTGCTTGGAGTTGTAATTTGTATGGTTGATTTGTAGGTGTTGTTATGTTGTTGGATGTACTTCAATTTTACATGTTGGTGAATCTCCTCTAATAGCTTCCTCTACAAGTGTATTATATTCCATTGGTTTATTGAAGAGTAAATTAGGTTGCTTTGGAGTGTGCATTTTTTCCTAAAAGGGTATTCCCCATGTACATTTTATGTTATGGAATATTGCATATTTTATGTTCATATGCATTTCTACTTTTTGTAGTTGAAAAGATCAAAATTTATATATTAATCTCATTAGTTGTTGTAGGAAGTGTTTTTTGCATAGTTTGCTTCCTCTTAGTATGAGATTTATTCATTGTTTTGTTGTTGGAGGCACACAAAATGATTTTATTTTTATTGCCCTTGTACCGTGATGACATTTTGCATTGCACTCTTGGCATTTATATTGTCATTCATGATCCTTATTCTTTAGAAGATTTATACAAATCTAGTTAGCTCACAATGATAACAATTGTATTCTTGGCATTTATATCATTTTATTATCAATTCCTAATCTTTGGAGCAATTATATCCTTTCTCACAAATCTATTTTTCTTATAAACTTGCATTGGTAAGTGATAAAACACAATTTTTTTTCTCCTTGTTTGCTTCTTTTGAGGGGTTAATTTAGATGATAAAGTACATACTATTCATTTAATTGATTATGCTATAGTCCTATGGTGGGGGGATTCTTAAAATATCCCAACAGGTGTTTTTGATAATTTTTAGAAGCTTTCATAAGAAGGTGGTCCCATAGATTTTGTAATAATGAGCAAGCTTAAAGTTTGAAGTTGCAAAATGTTTGGAAGTTGGTGGCCTCGTGATTATTTTTAGCTAAATATTAAAAATTATTGGTAGGAATTTAGAAAATCAAAGATGAATGAAATTTGACAACAATTTTTTAGAAAGTGGGCAGGGAAGTGAACCCCTTAAATTTAAAATTTAAAAAGTAGAGGCTCTTGCACACGATTCTAATTATTATGTAGCGCAATTTTATGTTTCTTATGAGACCCTTTGCTCCATGAAAATCAATATAGTGACTCCATGGAATCCCTTAGAATATATTAACACATGGTTCCTTCCTCAATCATTAACCTCCTTTTGTAGAATAGGGTGTGTTACATGTAGATGTGTTATATTTTTCCTTCTCTTATTGTTTTATCCTTTTTTTTTTAATGCTCACCATCATTTTATTTTTGCATGTTGTTGGTATTAGGTAGAGTTGCACATGGTGCAGACACTTGATGTGCAAATGTTACATTGTCCTTTTTGTGATACATTAAATTAAAAAAATTATTGGTTGTGTTTTCGTTGAGTTTGTTAATGGTAAATTATAGGCATTGCATAGACATTTTGATTATTTTTCTTGAATGAATCAAATTATTAACCAAGTTGCATTCCTATACAAGAGTTGACATGACACTAAGGTGTTGTATAAAACAACAAACCCTTATTCATTATAGGACATATAATAGACCAGAGAGCCTTTGAATTTCACTTGAGCATCATCTAAGAAGAATTGCATCAATATCTAATAGGAAAATATAGGACAACATATGACTAAGGGAAAAGGAAGTGGCGAGTTGCTTCCTACACCTAACACAATAGGGTCTAATGGTATCTCTAGATATGAAAAAACTTAGTAACATAAACAGACGAAATTTTGAATACCATAAGTGCAAGAATCAAGGCTACAAAAAAAAAAGAATTGTAAATATAAGGGTAGATCCTCATGTGCATGATTGAACTTGGACTAAGTGAAAAATATCTTTTAGTCTATTACGGTTTTACCATTTCAAATTGTTGAATCTACTATTACTATTTAAATTATGAACGGTAAAATTCCTTAAACATGATCCTAATGGTTTATTATGATTTAAGATAGACTTAAATTAAATTAAAATTGCATTGAAATCAACCACAAGATAAGAAGAGAGGTGACACATCATATTCCCTAGCAAACCCTTTTGGGAAAAAACCCAACATCAAAAGGAAATGTAGCACTATCATAATATTTGAACAAGATTACAAATGCAATATGCTGATCTGAAGATTTGATGTAGGAACCTCTTCCTTCTTGAAACATATATAACTAATCCGACAATACTCTTTCAACTTTTAATGGTAAAAATACTTTTTTGAACATTCAAGCTATCAGATTTGGACTTGAGTAAAACAACCAAGTGTAATTCAAAACCATGGAAAGTCCCAAGAGATATATTTCCTAAAGCCAAATTGTATGGAGTTACATGCAAGAGGGATCTACCTCTCCAGGGATTTCATCAATGAAAATATTCTTGATAAGAAGTTATGACCTTTTGACTTCCCAAAATAGAGTGCCTTATTTTCAAGTAGACTATTCCAATCATAACTCATCCTTTCAATCCTCTTACACTTGATTTCGAGTGTTGAAAATAATCTTTGAGTCATTAACAATACTCTACTATATTATATTGTTGCAATGAATCTATAGTCACAAGATTATAACTTTGAGAATCAATATTAAATAATACCCTAAAATTGTAACTAGAACTTTTAAAGTGTAAAACACTCTTATTCCTAACATTCTCACATGTTGTATACATTGAAAGAGCATAAAGAAAAAAAATAAATATAAGGGTTAAGGGGAGATCCTTGTAATTTCCTTGCACAAATTGTTTTTTGCAAGCCTCATTAGATTAGTGAAAAATCTACATTGTTTATCATGGGTATCAATTTTTTGTGTGATTGTTAGAAATGAAGTGAAAACTATGTATGGAAATCTAAATTTAATTGCAAAATGGTTTTAACTAGTATATAAATAAAATGAGATTGTAGAAAATTAAATCAACAAAAAAGGAACAAAAGAAAAAACACATAACACAATGTTTACATGGAGAAACCATTTTGGGAAAAAAACTTCACCAATAAGAGAGGTGAAAGTTTGTATTATCTTCAAAATAGAGATTACCCACAATCCTTCCTTTCTCTTCTTTATCTTTAATCCTTTAGCAAATGATGATATAATTTTCTTACTTGTAATTGCATTTCCTTACTACCACCTTAATTCTTGCATATATAGAATTTTCCCCTAAATGGGGCATCCAAGTTGTTTAGCATATCCCAATGTCCCTTCTTGAATAAACCAAACATTAATGGCATATGATAAAGCATGTTGCAACCAAATTACTAACCTACCAGATTGGGGTACCTAGTCGTTAGTTCCTAGGTGGTCATTACTTTTAACCACAAGATGTTTTAGCTTTAATTATAGCCACACAAGGTGAAAAAACAACCTCATAAGAAGTTGGGTGTCAAAAATCACCATAATCTCCAATATTATTTTATGGTAAATAGTAACTCATTATCGATAAAAAATTAGTTACCAATGCTTGGTAAACAAAAATGATCATGCTAGCAAAATATTGGTGGTAAAAATAATTATAGTTGATGGTGAACTTATCGTTCCTTGTGGAATATTTATAAACAATATTTGGAGTAATTATATACATAGGATTTGCAAGGTTGATGACACCTACATCCTAAAATTCTCCCACTTGATATTATACATTGTAAATACGTCCATATGAATACATAAGTCAATTATATTCTAGGAACAAGGCTCATGGCCTCCTTGCACCATGTAATTTTTTTTATCATAGGTTTAGTAAGTGAATCTACAACATTATCTTGAGTATCAATCTTCTTCAGCTTGATTTTTCCGTTAAAAATAATTTCACAAACAAAATGGTATTGTACATCCACATGCTTAGTCTATGAATGGTACACATGATTCTTGGCCAAACAAATTGCACTCTGGGTACCATAACCAATCCAAAAAATCTTACAATCAAAACCAATACATGTACACAACTTTGTAACCAAATTGTCTCCTTAGAGACATGGTTTTCTGTCATATGATTTATTTCAGTGGTGGTTAAATAAATTGTGGGCTTCCTCTTACTCATGCAACTCAGTGCTCCTCCAAACAAAGTAAACACATACCCACTAATGGTCCTTCAACTATCCAAATCACTTGTCCAATCTACATCAACAAAACCTTGAATTTCCAATGTCTTAAACACATTGTTAGTACTAGAATAAACCAAAAAATAATTGGAAGTAACATACAAATATCTTAACACCCTTTTCATATAATACCAATGTTCTATACTAGGGTTAGACATAAACTTGCTCAAAACTCCCACTACTTGGGCAATATCTAGCCTAGTGCAAACCATTGCATACATTATATCTCGTACAACACTAGCATAGGGAACATTAGACATATCCTCAAAATCATATTTATTCTTGGGACACATATCTAATGAAATATTAGAGCCAATTCTTAAATGAATTCTAAATGGTTTACAATCCCACATATTAAATCTATTCAAAATAGTATTAACATGCTTTATGATAACCAAAGTTTTTTGTTTACCTGATCTCTTTTGATTTTGATTCTCAATATGTACCTTATTGCCCCAAGACATTTAATCTCAAATGCACAAAAAATTTAAGCTTTTAGCTCACTAATTATACCCTTGATGTTACTAAAAAATAACATATCATCCACATATAATTCAATAATTAGTATATGATCATCAATACATCTAATGTTTAAACACAATGATCTTTTTTACTTCTTACAAAATTCATCTTCAAAACAAATGAATCAAAATTTTAATACCACATTTAGGGTGATTTCTTTAAAGCATAAAGAGACCATTTTAACCTACAAACCAAGTGTTCTTTCCCTTTTACCTCAACCTTTAGGTTATTGCATATAAATTTCCTCTTCCAAGTCTCAATGCAAAAATATAATTTTGTCACCCATTTGCTCAATTTTAAAACCATTAGCAATAGCCATGGATACAATAAATCTAATGGAGGATAACTTGGTAACATGAGAGAATATTTCATCAAAATAAACTCTCTTTGGGAGTATCCCTTCGCTACGAGTCTAGGCTTGTAACTTTCTAATGAATCATCTACTCCAAAATTCTTTTAAAAAAATCCATTTACAACTAATGGATTTCCTTTGGGAAAATGAGCA
Organism: Sequoia sempervirens; assembly: GCA_007258455.2. Lineage (NCBI taxonomy): Eukaryota > Viridiplantae > Streptophyta > Pinopsida > Cupressales > Cupressaceae > Sequoia > Sequoia sempervirens. Next base: position 26,396 of record VDFB02203455.1, read on the forward strand.
AGCTCCCATGTATTACAAGATTCTAAAATCATCATCTCTTCTTACATAGCTTGTATCTAAAACTCCATTTCATCTAAAATAGTGAATTCCCTATAGGATCTAGGTTCATATTTAATAAAAAAAATATACAAAAAAATATGGCGGGCTATACCTATCACTTGGATTTTGTTGCCTTGTGGATCTTACAAGAATAAGAGTATATGTAACTTTTGTTCTTGAATTTTCTCAACTTCTCGGTTATTTTCCCCAACCTCTTCAATTTTCTTAGAATATTCATTTGAACCCTCTTATTTTTCCTTCTCATCCCCAAAGCCATCTATTTGTTCTTCTTGAGGTGCATCTGCCTACTCAGTCTCAAAGTGCACTATCCTTTCCTTTTGTTTATCTTTCAATTGTTCAAGGACAAAAAGTAATGAAATACCTTGCACAACAATGAATATAATATGAAATGGATCGAAAATACTTTATATTGATATTCCACTTCAAGGACACATTGATGCATATGCAGTCCAAATTTTAGAAAAAATAGAGCTAAGTTGAGTAATTTATAGTAGAATTTGGGTTTCCATCAAATTCCCTCTCAAAGCTGCAAATTAGAGAATTTATAATGATTTTTATAGGAAGTGGGATTCACAATCTATTAAGCTATAATAAAATTTTCAGATTTATTGGATTTATTTTGTGTGATTTATTGTGAAATTAGGGTTTACACCAAATTCACCTCCAAGGCTACAATTTCGTGAAATTCTTGGTTGCTTTTTTGGGAGGTTAGTTTTCCACAACAAGAAGTAGCTAAAGAAGAAGAAAAAATAGAAAAAAAAAGAACAAGAAAAAGAAAAATAACAAGAGTAAGAACAAGAGTAAGAACAAGAGTAAGAACAAGAGTAAGAACAAGAGTAAGAACAAGAGCAAGAGAAAGAACAAGAGCAAGAGCAAGAGAAAGAACAAGAGCAAGAGCAAGAGAAAGAGAAAAAGGAGCAAGAGCAAGAGCAAGAGCAAGAGCAAGAGAAAGAGAAAGAGAAAGAGAAAGAGCAAGAGCAAGAGAAAGAGCAAGAGCAAGAGAAATAGAAAGAGCAAGAGAAAGAGCAAGAGCAAGAATAAGAGAAAAAGAACAAGAACAAGAGCAAAAAAATAAGCAGTAGAAGAAGAAGAAACAAAAGTAGAAAAAAGAGATGGAGAAGAAAAAGAGAAAGAAAAAAAAGAGAAAGAAAAAGAAAAAGAAGAAGATGAAGATAAATATTTTATGTAGATGCATCCATAATTAATTAGCATTGAGGACAATATTTTTGTAAAGAGGGGGGAATGCTATGCTCCTAACCTATAGTGTGTATTGGGTTATGAGTAGTTGACTTATGGCTGCCTTAACTTTTAAATAAGTTATATAATTATTGTTATATACTTCTATAGGTATTTAAGTCATCCTTGGATATATATATATCTGTAGTGTAGGAAAATGTATCCCTTTACATTTTTCACTTGTTTGGGCCCTCCTAGTTAATTTGGACTTAATTGTGCCTTATTTTAGTGTTGTAAAGTGTACCTCTTTGCACTTTCACACTTATTTAGGGCTCCTTTAATTAATTGAGCTTAATATTGCCTTAATTGGCTCTTTAATTCTTTTACCAAGCCTATTTAATTACATTTTCCAAAGAGGAAACCCAACATTCATTAATGCCTTAACATAACACTTCTCATTGAGCAATGTGTGTCCTAGGTTTAGGGACCTAGGACCCATTCACCCATGGGCGAATGGGTCCTCCCTTAGACCAAGGACCTAAATTTAAATTATGTTTTTGGCAGTATTTTAATGTTTTGAAATCTATATTTCAATGTCAGCTTGTGAAATTTGAATTTTGGGAAATTAAGGAAAAATATCTATAAATACAAGGCTATTTCATCAAATCAAGTCTAAGTTTTTAGAGAAGTTTTGAAGAGAAATTTTACAAGAGAAAATATTGTTGTTAAGAGAATTCAAGGTCAGATTTCTTCATCATTTGTTGCAGCATTAGGTCCACTCATCATGTCAAAGTTATGTTTAATCATGCATGTTTTTCGAGCTAACATTGTGATGTAGGTTTCAAGAATTCAAGTCAAAGATTCAAAGCAAGATTCAAGTATCAAGATACACATCCATTGAAGCCATTTCATGCAAGATAAATATCAAATATTTTATTCCTTCAAAGGTTTAATCAAGAGTTTGGCGATTTGCAACATTTCTTTGTTCATTCATCATTACCTCTTTCGTGCTATTTCATTTCATTTCAAGGTTTAATTACCAAAATGGGGTTTGACCAAGGAAAACCCCAATTCACCAAAAATAATTTTTTTTCCCTCTTGATTTGTGTTTATAGATTTAGGTGGAAGAAATCTTGAAGATCCTTTGAAGAGAAAAAATGTCAAAGTTGTCATCTTCTCATGGAAACTCATCTATAGAATTTATTTCCAGCTTTCTGAATCTGAACCCTGGTAAAATTGGAAGACTTAGATCTATAGTAGAGGCTCCCAAAAGTTGTAGAAAAACCCTAACTTAGGACCCATTTTCCCCTGGGCGAATGAGTCCCATATCAGATTCAAAAAAACACTTTTGGTGACTGGTGCACATGCCTCTGCCCTTCTTTGATCTATATTTTGTTTTCTGGTTCTGTCAGTATTGAGTTTAATCTTCAAGATCCAAGTGTTATATTTCATTTTGGTTTTGATTTACTATTTTTAGTTTTTCTACCCAAAGTGCTGTTTGACCAAGACCCCTTGTTATGCCTTGCATAACCACCCCATTTTGTTTTTGATCAAAATGGGTTCCCCTTGTGTTTGTTTGTCCTTGGTGTTCTTGTTTAGGTCTTAGGAGTTGTTCTTTTTCCTTCTAAGTCTTTGTTTCCTTTGTTTTTTTGGGTTCAAAATGCAGACCAAAACTGGACTTAGAAACTTTGTAAAGTTCCAAGTCTGGTTTTTGTTCCGGTTTCGACCCCACTCCTTGCCTTGTCATTTTCTTTGTTGGCTTGTTTGTTTTCAACTCTTGGGTTTTTTTTCCCCCATGGGCATCTTTTGTTTTGTTTCTTTTCCCTTTTTGCGGAACCAAAATCGGAATGGAAACTAAACCCGAAACTTTGTAAAAGTTTCGAGTCTAGGTTTCGTTTCGATCCCGCTCCCTTTTTCTTGTTTTGTGTTTTGTCTTATTTTCTGTTTGGTTTTGGGATTGGTTTTGTCCCGGTCTCATTTCCCTTTGTTCTTTTATTTTTCTCTGTCGGTTTTTCTTTCCCTTTGTCGGGAGTGGAACCAGAGTTGGATCCAAACCCGAAACTTTGTAAAGTTCTGGATCCGGATTTGGTTATGATTCCACTTCTGTTTCCTTTGTTGTCTTTTTCTTTCCACGAGACTGAAAGTGGATTTAGAGTGAAGTAGGAAACTTTGACGAGGTTCTTGTTTCTATTTTGACTCCGCTTTCTCTCCCGTTTTTCCTCTACTATTCATGATGGTTGCATACTTGCTTTCGTTCTGACTCTGCCCCGACCAACCACATTAAATAAATTAATTACAGTCTCCTCACATGTACAAAATGGTTTTTAAAACCTTAATCAAGGTTATTTGGCTCATTACAGTTACTCAAAGAATTTTAACGAGCAAAGAGCTGAAAGAACTCAAGGAGGAGCGCAATTTGGTTGCAGGAAAAAGTGCATGAGAAAATCCCTGTCACAATTGTCAACCTTTCTGGTAGTGTTATGAGGTATGTGGGTTTCTCCCATTCCATTTTTTGTTCTCCTGTTCTATTTTCTATTCTCCCATTTTGTTTTCTGTTTTCCCATTTGTTCGTTTTGTTTTTCCGTTGTCCTTCATGAGTTCGTGAGACCTTTCCCATGATTCTTCACTTGTTTTCTTTGTTGTTGTTGGTGTTTTCATTTGTCATTCTTGGTTTTCCTTTCTTTTTCCTTCTGTTTTTCATTTGTCTTTGTTGCTTCCCATGCTTTTTTTTGTTTGTCGCCTATCATTTTCACCATTTTGGGCAACATTTTTATTTTTCTGTGCCCTAGTTTCAATTAGGACTTTTCCTTTTGAGGGGTTCTGGTGCCTTACTATTGTTTTAAAACCTTTCTCAGACCCCTCCATTATTTGTTTTGTTAATCTTATAGGTTTTAGTCAGAGGGTTTTTGATGCCCTAATTTTAATAAATTGACGGGTCGTACAAGTTAGGGTTCTGCATTTTCATGACATTTTCATGTACTTACCCTAGCTTACTCGATTCGGTCCTGGTGGTTTGGGTGGACTCGGGCTCGATTTCTACCTTCCCGTGTCTTTGTGACTCGTGTCCAAGCTAGTGTCAAAATGCGGAGATGATCTGCATGACTCTATAGTACCTGGCGGAATCAGATCCAAAAATGAGTTCATCCATTGAAATTTCCCAAGGTTCCGATCCGGTTTTGATCCTGAATCCACCTTTGACCAATTCCAATCCCAATCCTGATCCCTTCAACTTAGCAGGGTTGGGTCCTCGAACGATACAAGATATTGAAGCTTTTAAAGTTTTAGTTTTAGTTTCGGTTCTAGTTCCGGTTATGATAATGTTATTTCTTTTTCCTCTTTGGTTCTTGATTTTCTCCTGGTCCAAGTCCCAATAGGTTTCAAATTTCACTATGGAGGGTTACCTAGGGAAGAATAGAGAGGTGTGAAAGGATGAAAGTTGTGATATTAATTTTCATACCTTTGTTGGCCTAATCCAAGCTTGTCTTGCAGGAATAAATCATGTCAGGAGCATTAGAGGAGATCTCACAGAAGGAAAGGAAAATGGTAGAAAGTTCCAAAGGAGTAAAGCCTAAGAAGATCAAGGTGGAGCAATTGCCCTACACTTTGAAATACAAACAAAACGATGCTACTCTCAAAACTAGTAAGCTGGATTCAGAATGGGAAAACATCACAGACACAAATCTAGGCCCATTCAACTATGAGGAGATGCTAGTGGAAACTTTCAGTGAAGATGTAATTGGAAGGATTGAGAGAATATCCCAATCTGGGCTAGTGCATGTTACACTTTTCCCCTTATTAGTCCAATGTCTAGAGCTCTTCCTCACAGCAACAGGGGCATACAAACCCTTAACAAGACAATGTATGGACCTTCAAGGGAATGTCATCATTGACCTATCCCCACAAATGATGAGGTTCATGTTTAATGCACCTACCCCAAAGAACCCCAAGTAGTTGATTGATGTAGAGGCATTGGAGTTGTTTAACAGGGTCAAGGAGGCTAATAGGTATCACATGAATAAGAAATGGTTGAGAATTGAGAAGAAGTCTCTCACCAAGATTCTTGAACAACCCAAGAGGGGAGATTTCAAGAAGGAGATTGATGATCTAATCTTGATGCTTTCCAGAGTATTTGGGAAGAGGGACTCAACATACTTCAAGGAATGGATGTTTCCATTCATCCAAACCATTCTAGATGGTAAGAAACAATTTGATTGGGGTATGGTTTTATCAGAAAACTTGCATAACCAAATGCTCAAGGTGGGGAAAACCAAAAATTTCTTTATGACCTCTTATGTCATATATTCAACTGCAAGGAGGGGAATATTCCCTGGATTAAATGCAGTGGGTATGTTAGGAGAGGCTCCTGGGAAAAATAAGGCACAGGAGAATTATGATCAGCTGACCTTGCAAACTTCAAAGTTACACTACAGAAGGGTCAATGATGCATTCCTATATGTCATCATCAACCGATTGACAGGGGATGCTGGATACAGGATGAGCAGGGAAGCCATGGCTTTCATTTATGTGTGGGGACATTGGTATATCCAATACCCTAAGTTCTCTTATTTCAGGTTGGCTGGCTTTGATGGACATCCTCATCAACTACCAAGGTGTTGTAGTGATATGATGGTGCTTATGGAATTCATATATCAAGCTTTGGTGGTTAATACAAAATTTGCTAACAAACACAAGCCTGGAATCCACAAATTCCCCATGAAGTTGGGAGAATATGGCTGTGCTAAAAATTTGGATGCAAAGGAAATATGTGAAGAGCTAAGGTTTCTAAACTTGGGGCTGTATACATCAAGAAAACATTTTGACATAGAGCACAAGATGAATGGTTTATCTCCTACCATTTTTGAGAAACATTTTAACTTGTTAGAATATTTCTGGATTGATATGCAAGATGATTATGATGTTAGAAAAAGAAACTATGAAAAGCTTACCATCCCATAGATGATTGAGTATGGGGTGAAGGAGGATATCCCTGACACACTATCAGATGATGGTGTGGTTTTAGACCACAGGTATGAAATTGAAAACATAGGCACTAAAAGATTAGACCGAATTAATTCAGATGAGAAGGAATTCATTGAAATTAAATAGCTTTCTAGGACTATAATGGATATAAGAATCCAATGGGTTGTTATGAGGAAAAAGGATCCAAAAGCCCAATCCTCAAAGAAGAGGAAGGCAACAGGTACCCAAGGATACAAAAGAAAAAAGAGGAGGAAAAATCCTAAATAAGAATTGGAGTACCTTCCTCATAGCTCTGAAGGAGATGCTGATCTAGGGATGTCCACTCAAGAAACTCAGGTGTCACAAGGTATAGAGGCCACCATTGTTGGAGAAGAAGCTCCATCTCAACCATCCCTTTCAGAGGATTCTACTAGGGAAGTACCTCAAGGAAGCCTTCATGAGTAGGCTGAAAAAGACAAAAAAAAGAGGTTGAGATTCATAGCCAAAACTTAAGAGCTTGCAAGGCATCACAAGGAAAAGGAAGACCTCCTGCAACAACAAAAGGAAGATGAATGAAAAGCCAATGTAGAAAGGGAGAAGTTGGCCCTATTGCAGAAAATTCATGACCTTGAAGAGGAAAAGGCCTAACAAAGAAGAGAAAAGGAGGAACTTGAAGCCAAGCCCAAGGCTGCAGAGGAAGCTCAAAGGAAGAAAGATGAAAAGGAACTCTTGTTAAAGAAGAAAGAGGCAGAATAACAAGCCAAGTAGGAGCAAGAAGCAAAGGAAATGTGGGAAAAGGTTAAGAAATTATAGAAATAGAGAGATGAGATGTTGGAGCAGAGGAGATTGGAGGAGGAAAGAGAGAAAGCTAAAGCTAATAGGCTTTCCAAGGAGATGGCAAAAAAAGAGCAGTATCAAGAGGTTGATTCTCAACCTAAGGTAACCATTTTGCAACCTCTCTCCTCTACCACTACTTCTTTACAACAAGTGGTTACTCCTCCTACTACCCCAAGATGGTTGAAGCTCAACCTACAAAACAAGCAAATAGTCTAGCCCCAACCCTTGAACTAGGATGACATGATGAAAGAGATTGAGAAGGAAAGACCCAATAAAAAGGCTAGAGTCCTTCATTCCACAAGGTTGAAAAATGCTAGAGAGTTGTGGCTAAATGTGCCATTCCCATGATGGAGAAGGATACATCAGATATGCAGTTGAGTGATTATCAACTAGGTATTGTAAACTTGGGAAGGACTACAAGAAACCAACAGATGGACTTGATTCATATTGTGGCATCTTCCACCAAGTCAAGAATGGTGAAGGATAAACAAAGGAAGGATGAGCTCAAGGCTTAGTTAGATCAATTGCATAGGTTCTTAAAGGACCTATCTTCTCTTTTTCCTACACAATCTGTCGCTCCTACAATGCCAATTTTGTTGAGTAAAAAGGAAGTTGATGACCTTGTTGAAATGAGAAGCAAGGTAAAAATGTTGGATAGATGGTTTGATAGATTGAACCAAGAGGTGGAGGAACTACTTGTTGAAGCTCACAAAGTTCATAAAGAAGAGTTGAAATCATCTAATGATCTGAATACATATGTTGAGGTTGTTGGTGTAAAAAGGTTTTTACCTTTTACACATTGTCTTAAGCTTAACTTAGGACACATATATTTAATATTTGCTAATATTTGTCTTGGGTAGTTTCACCCGTGACTCATCTTGTTTTATGATGGTGAGTTTGTTCACCGCATTTCTTGCCTATTTAATAGGCTTCTATGTACATGATTATTCAATCATCATAGCTTTAATTAAGCTTATCACATTATTTTGTGATTATTTTTCTCGGATGTGAAGGTTGAGTTGCAGGTTGCTCTTGGGTGATTTGGAGCTTTTCTCCTACATGGTATCAAAGTGTCAGATCTGCAAGCCCCTTCTCAAATTTGAGAGATTTGTGAGTGTTTAATCAATATTGCAGGTTGCAACATGCCTTTTCTTGTCTTAAGTAGGTGATTCTACCTTTTCATGCTGTTTTTTGGTTGTTGGGGTCGTTTTATGTTGCTAAAGACGTTTTTTTTACACTACATCCATATTTTTTGTATATTTTAAAGAAAATCCGCCATCTGGGTTTTGTTCGTAGCAGAAAAAAACCATCTGGGTCGTTGCTAGTTTCTGCATACAGGTTATATATTTTTCAGAATCTAAATCAGAACATTTCTATAGACCCCCTCTCCAATTGCATTTTTGATTTTGTAGTCAATCTTTGGAGGGCCATAATTCAGTCATACAAGCTCTTTTTTCAGAGAATTTTTTTTTTGATTTGGGGTAGAATTTCACAGGCTTTGTAGTGGTGTGATCCATTTTTTCTCAAGTGATCCGGATTTTCCAGAAAATCAGTTTTATCAGCAGATCTGAAGGACAGTTCTCATTTTTTTAACTTCAAATTGATGTAACTTTCACATACGACCTCGTATTGAGGTGATTTTTTTTTGAAAGTGAATATTTTTTTGAGCACTACACATTGGTGCTATTTTGAGGTTCTAATTCTGAGATTTGATTGTACTTTCAGTATTTGGGTCTATTTTAGACATTTGTAAAACTCTGGAAAACAACTCCAGCATTGTAAACGCACTGATTTATAAAGTGCCAAATTATTTTTTGTTGGGGGGGATTCTTGATTGAGTGAAAAAGGGGGGGTCTCTCTTTGTGTGTGTGTGTTTTTTGATCTGTTCACTTGTGCTTTTCTTTTCCTTCACACATGGATCATTCTAAGGTTCCTTTGCTAACACCTTATAATTATGCAACATGGCATCAACATGCATGGAATGCCTTAATGCAACTTGGGTATACTCCATATGTTGAAAACAAGGTAGCTGAACCTGAAGATGATAAGGAAAAGATAAAATGGATGCTTGAACATACAAAAGCTCTTGGATGTCTTCGTAGCTTTGTTTCCCTTGATCTTATGTTTCAGATTGAATCTTGTACAAATTCACATGATGCTTGGGAAAAGTTAAAATCTTTGTATGGTACAACAGATGAAGTCAAAGGCTATCAGATTGAAAATGAATTGATGAGCCTTGATCCAAAGAACTTTGGCAACATCCAGGATTATATTACTAAGGTCAATGATCTGAGAGCACAATGTAAAGCTTGTGGTATTGATAAAAAGGACATTCAGTTAATCTATAATACACTGAATAAACTTGGTCCTGAATTTGCAGCTTTTGTTTCTAGCTTTCATACTCATAGACTGACTATGGGATCTGCATACACTATGCCTTCATTTGCATCTTTTTCTGAGATGTTAATGCATGAACAACAAAAGCTTCTTTCTATGGGTCTCATAAAGCCATCATAGAATCAAGCCTTGTTGGCTAGTCAGCCTAAGGGACAGAAAGAGTTAGGACAATCTGACAAGAAACAAAAGAAATCTAAGAAAAATCCACACACAGATCAAGCACAACACAAATCCTCTACAAGGGAGGACTCATCTAAGAAGGAGAAGTCTACTTGTTCATATTGCAAGAGGATTGGACATGAAGAACATTCTTGTTATAAGAAGGATATTGATGAATTGAAACATCTTCTTAAGAAGAACAACATTGATCTACCTTCTAGAATGTCTGAGTCTACTTCTTCTTCTTCACATTCCAAACAGTCAGGATCTAGTAAGGATAAAGGTCATGCAGGATTTGCTTCTGAGTCTAAGAAAAATAAAGGTAAAGCTCTTTGTGCTTCTACAAGTCATGAATCAGGGAAATGGCTCCTAGATTCTGGAGCTTCTCATCATATGGCTTCTTCACAGTCTATGTTCTCTTCTTTTGAGCCTTGTGCTATGCCACCTATTTTGATGGGAAACAACACTTACATGAGTGTAATTGGGAAGGGTTCTGTTGATATTGGGGATGGCACCTTCAATGATGTTTTGTGTGTACCTCACTTGACAAATAATCTTCTTTCCATCTATCAGATCACTCATGGTGGAGCAGGCAAGACTGTGGAATTCACACCTGATTCAGTTATCATCAGAGATTTGGAGAGCACAGAGATAATTGCTACTGGGATAGTTGATAATGAATCTCGGTTGTATACCTTTTCAGACTTTGCACCTGATGACGGTTCTGATCCTTTGGCTATTGATCACACTCCTTGTGTGACATTTGATTTTGAGGAGAATTTTGGCTATTTGAATCTTGGTATTCTCACATCAGATCCAGTTATTGAGCCTTACATTCCTTCTCCTCTAACGATTGTTGCTTCTGAAGATATTTGTGTTACTTTCATTCCTACTTGTGATTCAGTGCAACAGGATCAACATCGTCTTCCAGATATAGTTGCTTGGGATGACTACTTGACAGACATTGCAGGTTTGTTCATAGAGTCTCATATTTCAGACTTGGGAGACACTATTCACGCCATCCATCTTCTCTTTGATGAAGTTGATTCTTCTTCAGTTGTTATGGAGGAACGTGTGGATCCTCTTGTTCATTCTCCACATGATCATTCATCACAGTTTGACATGAGTGTGGATACTTTTGAGCAGCATTTGGAGGAGGCATCTTTGTTTTCAGAGGAGGTAGTTGAGTCTTTGGATTTTGTTCTACACACATCTCTACTAGGTTTTGGATTGTCATCTTCATCAGTGTGGCCTATAACACCCGAGTTGGTGGTGGCAACTTTCAACATCGACGTGGAGATAGATGAGCAGTTTTCAGAGACTTCATACATTTTGAGCTTTCTTCCCTCATATTCATTTCAGGAATGGGAAGACATTCTTCATACACCTTTGGTTTTGTTTCTTCCTAAGGGGAGGAACATTGTTCAACGATCGTGGACCATGTTCTACATTCAGTTTCAAGCTTCAACCATTGGCATAGTTGACTACTTTGGGGAAGGCTACATGGTCTTTCCTATCCTTTCTATTTTGGAGGGGACTTCTTCCTTGCATGGGATTCTTCTTATGTTAGGAAACTTGTTTTCTTTTCTCTCTTTTGGGGAGGAGTTTTGTCCCACTGGGTTTTCCCCTTAACTCCATTTGTGAGAGAGTATTTTGTACATGGGTACCTAACATGGCCTAGTAGCCGGGACCCATATTTGCATCTTTGTGTCTTCTCACCCACCTAAGCTATGCTTAAGGGGAGGTGTTAGTGTAGGTTTTTTAATATTTTTCCTACACATTATTAAGCATACCTTAGGTTATAGGAGATGTGGTTTATGTGAGGACACATGGTGTAATCCATCGGTTACATGTGTTGCTCCCACTCACACTTAGGTGGTTGAGTTTCACACCCTCTTGTGGCCTTATATGCCACCTCACAAAACCACTCATTTGTCTCTTTCTGAGTAGGTTATGCCACCTATTTGGCATTTTCCAAGTAGGCATAACTCCCACCTAATTTGGTTATTTGGGAGTTATTACCCCTCTTGGAATTATTTGCCCATATTGTGCTATATAATCAACACTCACCTCTCCCTCCTATCTAGTCAAGATGAGTTCATATTAACTCAATCAATTCAAAGGAGAGTTGAGGCATATTGCCTATTTAATAGGCTTCTATGTACATGATTATTCAATCATCATAGCTTTAATTAAGCTTATCACATTATTTTGTGATTATTTTTCTTGGATGTGAAGGTTGAGTTGCAGGTTGCTCCTGGGTGATTTGGAGCTTTTCTCCTACAGAGGTTCTTTGGAAGCAGGAAGAAAAATATAGGAAAAATGTGAGGAAATTGAAAGAAATTGCCAAACTACCTCAACAAAAAATCCTTGAACAACCTATTCTTGAAGAAGGTAATGAAGGTTTCATTGATAAAATATCAACATTATCAGATTTAGGACCTCTTTTATTTTTTCCCATAGAAATGAAGTACAACAGGCTGCTAAGGATTTAATAGACCAAATTGTGTAGTTGGAAGCAATTATTACTATGATGGTGAATGAGGATGTCCCTGTCAAGGATGGTTTTCCTTTTGATGAGTTGAGAAAAAAAGAGATAATAGGTTTCAAGAGGCAATGCAAAAGGGATATGATGGTGATGACTTGTTAATTGATAGGTTCATGGAAATCAAGGAGGTAGTGAAGATTGCTTGGAAGGAGCTTGCTAAATTAAATTATATGCAGAATTTCACCTCTACTGAGTTGAGGAGAATAAAGTTTGATGATAGTTGGGTGGATGGGCCAGATGTGGACATGCTTAAACAAGTGTTAGATAGTTATGATGAATACTTTCTTGAACAAAAGACAGGGGTGTAGGCATATGGAATATTCTTTTTTGAATAAAGCATTAGATGGTAGAACCAGTTGGGCAATTCTCCCCTATTTTCAAGGATCATAACACTTGTCTAACTAAAGATCTCCCAACAGTTCGATCTTCTTCTTGTGCATCAGATTTTGATACAGGGTCATCAAAAATTGAACTAAAGATCAATAGGGCAGTCATCTCATGTAGCTCCAATGGTTCCCTAAATTTGTTGATCTCAATTTTTGACTCTAGGAATTAGTGTTAGGACTTGTCTATATGTAGTTTTTTTCTCCATGTTGTAAAGGTAAGATAATTGAAGAAAGATTAGCAGCCTAAGGAGAATTTTAGGACAATTTCTACAAGTTTTATAGACTTTTACAATTTTTATGCAAGACACTTAGATATTTTTATAGTTTTCAAAACAATTTTATGTTATTTTCAAAACTAGTTTTAATGATGATGTCAGTGAACAAATGGTCATTCGTATGCCAGTGAATGTTGCGCATAAATGTCTCTAATTTGATGAAAATCAATAGAAGATTATGAATCCCGAGGCTGTTTCCATTGAATTATCTATGAATGATATTTCTTGGTGTTTATTGATCTATAAGTTTTAATGATGAGCTAGTGATATGTTCGTATTTTGATCTTTGAAGTTTATGAATGATGAATGATTGAATGTCTTGAATTTTCACTATGAATGAATGCAATGGTATGGATTTTTCTATAGATTGCATCATTTTATGGTTTAGTTGTTTGGAAATAATGCTCATTATGAAATTTGTCTATCTGAATTGAAGGAAATCTACATTTATGTTTTGCTATCCTGAGCTTTGTTCTATCTTTCGATATTTATTTACACCCCCAAATGTTAGAATGATTTCTACTACGTAGTTTGTATCCTTTTTACCAGCAAGCCCCTTGAATATTACAGTTTCATAGTCCACTGAACAACATCAACATAGTTGAGAACCAACTACAGAGACCTTGGAAGATAGGTTGCTTTAGGTTATTTATCTTTTTCAAGAGAAATAGAGTAGGAATATTTTGTTTAACGTTGCTGTGTTACTTTGAACATCAACAAAACTAGTGCTAGAAGGAGGGCCTGAAGGAAGAAACTGGCTTGAATTGGGTCCTTTTCACCATAAATTTTTGTAAGAGTTCTCAGATCTGCTACAAATCTAGAACAGTTAGTTGAACTCCAGAACCTTGTTAGGCCCAGAGCCCATAGGGTTTTGATCCCACCACTGTTAACACCACCACATACTCCACCCAGGTTTCCACCAATACGACAGGTGGTATAACCAAATCCACCACCACGACCACCACCTATGGAATTCTTTGCCAACAATCCTTTGCCACTAGGAGTCATCCCTGGTGGAAAACAAAAAAATCCAAATAACCTGAAGAAATTTTTTCCCAGGTATGCTCATGGCGAGTCAACAAGTGTTGAAGAGCACATACATGCATTCGAAGATGCCTGTATTTGTGCTTAGATTCCCCACCATGATGTTGAATGTAGGTTGTTTCCTTATTCATCGGGAGACATGGCTTATAACTAGTATCTGAATCTGCCTACCGGTTCAATCTTGAGTTGGAAAAACTAAGAGGAGGCATTCATTAACTAGTTTCAGTTTACGTTGATCCCACAATCCTATATCATTAATTTTCCACTATCAGGAAAGAGCCACATGAACCGTTACCCTAGTTTAATACCATATTTCAGAGGATGTACAAGAGGTTACAAGACCCATACTTGGTGGCTAAAAATATTGCTATCCAAGCCTACCTGAAGGCCATAGATCCCCTGATTGGCCTATTTTTGCAGAGAACATACAATACAAATGACATTAATTCCCTTTCCAAAGTTTACCACCTTGCTATTAAAATGTAGCAGAAGATTAATTCACAAGCAGGAGGTCTAGGAGGAGTTTTTCCTCCTCTTGGATACTCTCAGGTGCCTAATCCTACCCCACTATTCAATAAATTCCTGGGGATGTCTCATTCTTCATATGGACCCTTAACTGAGTTACAATATCCATCTCAACAACTATTCTTTATTGTCACAACTCCCGATCCCTCGCAACAAGTTCAAAATTCTCACAATCAAGTTGGAGGATCTAACCCCATGATACATACGTCAACTACAACCACTGTAGAAAGTGAACATATTGCTCACCTGACAATAGAGTTGCATACCCTTAAGAAAACATTGTCTCAAGTGACTAATGAGATGACACAGCTCAAATAAAACCCCCCTCAAAATCAAAACCAAAATCAGAATTACCAAAACTTAGGAGGGTATTCCAATCAGGGTAGTTATTCCAATCAGAATTCCAATCAAAACCAAAGGAACTTTCAAAATCAGAATTCCCCCAATCAAGATTACCAGAACCAAAATAGGGGATACAACTAGAAATCCAATAACAACAAACAATGGAACTCTAGGCCAAACAATGGGGGAGTTTCTCATAACTATCAAGTTGGTGATGACAAACCACATACTACAAATGTTGCATATCTTAATTTCATGACAAATTGGTGTAGGCTACAGGGCACCGCAACACATTCTGAGGTCAACTGTCCTGAAATGGAGAAAATGGTTAAGATTCCACAAGCTTATTTCCCATTGCAAGGTGTTCCCAACAAGAATGGTGGATCCACATAGACAACCATGGCTTATGAGCTCTTTGAAGAAGAGTCTCCTTTCCCCAGGCAAGAAGAAAATGAACCAGAGGAAGATGTGTATGACGCTCAGGCCTTCCAATCCAAAGGAGGTCATTTCATGAGGAATCAAAATAAAGGCCCGTTCACCACATCTGCTCCTCGAAACACCATGGTTCCACCCAATCAACAACCCGCCTCCGCCAAAAGGCCCACCTGAATTTCAAAATAAAGGTAACTCATATTTTGTTCCTAAATATCAAATGAAAAATGACACAAAGTTTGATTTTATTTTAGAGATGCAAAAACAAAATACTTCCTTGTCATTCTTTGATATTTTAAAGTGGTTCCCTGCTCAACGAGACATTGTGTTAAGAGCTCTAGAAGAGGCATATCAGTCAAAAGTAAAGAATAAGGAAACTCCAACCAACGAAATGAATGTGGCCTTGTACAAAGGTAAGATAGAGACCCCACCATTCCTTCTAAGCTTGAGAATCTTTAGAAAGAATTTACACAACTGCCTCTTGGATTTTGGATCATCAAGTAATTTCATTCCCTTTTCTATTTGTAAAAAGTTAGGGTTGAATCTGCTTCAGAATCACAAGAAGGTAATTCAGTTAAATAAAACTGAGGCCAAAGTGGTAGGGGAACTAAAAAATATTCATGTGTAGGTTGGATCCGACCCATGGATCTAGACTTATATGGATATCCAGGTGGCTAATATCCCCAAGACATATGGTATGCTTCTAAGCCGAGACCTAATGAAAAGCATTGGGGGTTATCTATCCTTATAATTTTCACACATATGGTTTCCATGGAAAGGGGTACCGACACAAATTAGGATTGAGAGTGAGCCTCAGCTCAAACATATGATCACTGAGTACGGCTGTCCTAATGAGGTAGCTTACTTTAAAACTGAGATAGGAGTAAATAAAAGAGAGGAAATCTTGACCTTTTGAATGTTTAATCCTGATAGCCTACAACATTTAGAACATAGTGACCCAATGACCACTATCAAACAACAGGTTTTGATTAGAAAAATGCAACATGATAGACTGGTTCTGGGAGAAGAGGTTGATCTATGGAGTCTGTTACTCCCTAATTGGTGCAAAATTCATTATCAAAGTCATTCTAGAAATTGACGTGTCAACCTTGTGTAGACATCCTGAACTATGTTTGTCAGACAACAGAAACTTGTGAATGCCAACCTGAAACACCCCTGAATTAGTTTTCCTTTGAGGCAAGAGATACCACTATCCTGACATGAACCAATAATATATAGGAAGAAGTCCTTTCCCTAATCGAACAGACTCAAGCTTCATATTTTTCCTTGGGAAATTAGATTGTAGAATCTCAAGAATTGTTTGATACACTAGCCCCTACCAATCTTTCAATTCCAAGGGGCTTGCTAAATCCAATAACTAATTGTAAACCCATTGGTCAAGATCAAATTCAAGAAGAAGTGTCTGCACAAGTTCTAAATCTGAGTGAAACCCATTTCGATCATCATTCACATCACTCCGTGTGTCTAGAGGTCTTAAACTAGTCCAAACTGCCACTTATTTCTTGTGAAAAATTACCCACGACTCATCCTAGGAAGGAAATACCCACCCTAGATGAATTATGGGTCCTCAAATTTGATGGTTCTAAGTCTAAATCGGGGAGTGGAGCGGGAGTTGAACTAACAAACCCGAATGGGAAAACATACTTTTCTTCTTATAGGTTGCAGTTCGGCTGTACCAAAAATGTGGTAGAGTATGAAGTGCTGGCTAGAGGACTAATGTTTGCGCATCAAAAAAAGGTTACAACTCTAACAATCATGGGAGATTCCGAGGTCATTATCAATTAGGTTCACAATAAATACACATGCCATAACAAGAGGTTGGATGCGTACATAAATAAAATATGGAATCTGATAGAGGTCTTTGATGCCTTTGGGATCAAATTGATTCCTAGAGAGGACAACCAGATTATAGATGCACTTGCTATTGCTACTAGTACTTTGGAACCCATGCAAGATTCCAAGTTGAAGATATTTTTAGTGGAGTTAGTCTTGAT